>ML806695.1:26642-62992 GCA_009831015.1 Picea engelmannii
GGGGGGGGGGGGTGTGAGTGCGATGCGCTGAGTTGTGTGAATTCTCCGCAAAGTTGTTGAAAATGGAGTAAGTCTTGTATGTGTGGGGGGTATACCAGTGTGAAATGTGGGAGCGCTAAAGATATAGCTGTATGGAATGAAAAAGGGCACATGTGTAGATATGTGCATATGCAGATGGATTAGTCATATGAATTATCTGCATAGAAGTTGAAAATAGACCAACTCTTGCCTGTGCAGGAGACATCTCCGTAGACTACACAAATGTTGAAGCACAGGGGCTTCACATTATTGACCAATATCTTATCACGTTCATTCATAAAGGGGGTTTTAAAAGTGAAAAAATAGAGTCAATATATTGAAGTTATTGGGGGGGGGGACATATGGGATATGCAGGGGTATGAAAAGGGGTATTGGGTAAAAACAAGGGATATCTAGTAAAAATAGGGGTTATTTTTATTTGGAATATGTATTGGGAGGGGGGTTAACAAAAGGATTTTGGGAGGTATTTATGAATATCTATTGAAATTAGAGGTGTTATTTAATATCTCACAAATGCATGCGCTATGTCATAGGTTGACTGAGTGGAGACCCCATGTGTTGAATATATGGCTGTGCGCACTGCAACGATATGATTATAGAAAAATCCTACACACAACTTGAAAAGTTGCAAAGTAAAAACACATCTAACTTGGAGATTTTCGAAAGACAAACACTACCCTGGAGTGCATAAGTGCGGGAATGCAGAAGCATATGTAATATGAATTCTAATGGAAAGAGTTGAAAACAGGGCACCAAAGTGAAGATGGATGAATCCTATGATTTTTTTGCACAAGGGTTTAAGATAGGATGTTCACTATGCATTTCATATGTGTGTGTGAAGTGAAGAGGTGTAGAATATGTGACTGCGCGGAATGAAAACACATGGTAATGGAAAAAGGCTCGGCACAACAAGCGAAATGGTTGTGCCATTGTGTCGAAGATATAGCTGCGTGGAGTGCAGACACATGGTAATGGAAAAATCCTCCATAAAATGTGGACAATGACTAAGTAAAACACTTTTTGTTTAGAAAATTCACAAACATAAATACATTGCGGCGATTAGACTGCTTTAAAGCTAACTGCATCACACCCATTTACTAAAATTTGTTTTCCACACGTGAATTTCCTTTAGATTATAAGTAACAGTAGATAAACACATTGAACAACCCATTGAAAGGCATGGAATTTTCTTTGCATTATTTATAAATGTCTAAATATCTACCCTATCCTCGCAAATCGTAGCAAATCAACATACTATAAATGGGTCGGTTATGGTGCAAATTGCATGCCTTGTCACAATTGCATGGTGCCGAGTGTAGGACGATGGATGTTATGAATTCTCTGCATAAGCACTAAAAATAAACTATTACATGTGCAAGGAATGTGCCTATGCCAATTACAAACATACATAATACATGCCTGCATGAAGCGGTTACATATAACTAATACAAAACACTAGACAAACTATGAAAAATTGCTAAGTAAAAAAAGCCTTTTGATAAGCAAATTTTGGTTCACAATAAATTGGTGCAAGAATTTTATATATGATTTGCAAAATCATAACAATTAGAAGAAAGGAGTCTTTTTTTAATACTATCTCATTTACATGCTATCGCAGTATAAAATTCTCAATGCAAATCTTGTATAAAATTCTTCTACCAATCCAAAATATTTCAAAAATTTCTTAGTCAAAAGCATTTTTACTTAGTTGTTTTTCACGTTGTGCGAAACCTTTTTCTATGAACATATCTTTGCATTCCACGTACATATATATTCTACACCTCCGTACCCTATACATGTATATCCCCTGCACAATCATCACTTGTTCTAATTATATTTTCAATCTCTGCGCAGACAATTCATACCACTGATCATCCCACACTTCGACACTTTTACATTTGCAATGTTTCCACACCTGATTTTTCAGCAAGCCACTTAATTTTCACGATAAGAGAGTGATTTATGGCATGTTGATTTGCTCAAATTTGCCAACAAATGGAGGTTATTTAGGACTAGTGTGAAGTAAATATCACACTTTTCTATTTCTTGCTTAATGGTTTCTATTTATCATTCCCTGTATTCTATATCTAATTCAGGCGTGGAAAGTACATTTTAGTAAATACACCCCATGCACTTAGCCCTAAAGAAATTATACCTCCATAATGTACTATTCATAACTTTCATGTATATCAAAGTCCATTGAAAAAGCACAGGTGTAGTAGATAGAAAAAGAAACCAACACTTTTTTGCGCATAGGTTATGGACCACATCCTTCAGTAACAATATTGTTTCAATAAAATTTAGAGAACGTCGATGGGCAAACTCTCTTGTGAAATTTCAACAATATGACATGGACAACAACTTCCTCAAGACTGTCAAATAACAAATATTGTAAATTGATGACTAGTATTGAAACTGTAAATATCCTTCATGAAGTGCATGGATGCTAAAGACATGGTTGGCCGAAGCCGACTTATACATCCAACACAAAGCACTATACAAACTGTCAGTAATCACTACATAGAAAACACCTTTTGATAAGGAAATTTATGAAACACAGTGAATTATCACAAGAATTTTATACAACATCTGCAAAAGCATGACGGTTAGAAGAATAAATGATCTTTTTTGTGCTAGTAGCACATGTATCGACTAGTTTAGTACACAATTCTCAATGTAAATCTTGTATAAAATTCTTCTACCAATGCATTATTTTTCAAATTCTTCTTAGTCAAAATCCTTTTTACTTAGTCATTTTTCACGTTGTGCACAGTCTTTTTCCATCACCATATCCCCACACTCCATACACCTATATTTTCCTCACCTGCGCATTCCGCATAGATATATGACCTACACAGTTAGGACTTGTTCTAATTCTATTTTCAACCCTTGTGCGGACAATTCATAACACTGATCCTCCAACGGTCCCATGATTTCACACCTTTGCATTTGAAATTGTTCCGCACTAGGGATTCTGAGAAGCCACGTAATTTGCATGATAACCGAGTCATTTATGGCATGTTGATTTGATCAGATTTGCAAAAAAATGGAGGCTATTTAGCACTTGTGCAAAATAAATGTCGCAGTTTTCTATGACCTACTTAACGGTTTCTATTTATCATTCCTCGTATTCCGTAACTAACTCAGGTGTGGAAAGGACATTTTAGTAAATAGGCCCCATGCACTTCGCCTTAAAGTAATTCGACCTCTATAATGTAATATTCATAACTTTAACATATATCAAAGTGCATTTAAAAAACACACACATATTACAGATGAAAAAATAAAACAATGTTCTTGTGCAGCTAGTTTATGTAGCACATCCTTGAGTAACAATATTACTTCAATGATAATTTAGATAAGGTCGATGGACAAACTTCCTTGCTAAACTTCAAGAATGTGACATGGACATCAACTTCCTAGAGACTATCAGATGACAAGGACTGTAAATTGATGACCGATATTGAAGTTGCAGACATCCCTCATGTAGATGATGTAATAACTCAAGATGTAACCATCTTCCAAAAAGCTCCTCATCAAAAGGCTCTTTACTTAGCCATTTTCCACCATGTGCCGAATATTTTTCTACTGCCATATCTCTGCACTCGACACAACCATATCTTCCACACTTCACGTCATCTGCACATCTAATACTTTTGCAGGATGGATTTTGACAAGCCACATAATTTGCACTAAAACCAAAGCTTTTATGACAAGTCGATTTCCTTTGACTTACGAAGAAAGGGCGATGATCAAGAATAATGCAAAGTAAATGTCCCACTATTCTATGAGCTAATCAATGGTTTCTAATTATGATTACACACCTTTCAAAGATAGTTCATATGCATGGAAATGACATCCTAGTAAATACACACCATGCAATTGGATTTAAAGCAATTGGAGCTCGATAATCTATTATTCATAAAGTTCACCTATGTCAAGTCCTTTAAAAAAGCAGTGGTATGGAAAATAGAAGAAGAACCAAGCCCTTTTGCAGGGATATTGTCAATTCACTAGCCATATAGGACAATAATTTCCACTAGTTTGCTTCGTACAAGTGGTTATTGAACAAGAGTCCAGAAGAAAAAAAAAATGACAAACTCTAGACATCAGGGCTTGTCAACGCTGGCTGTGTACATGAAGTTTTCTACTTCAAGGAATTGGTATCCTGGTGTGCTCAAACGTTTGATTCCAAGACACGAATGATTAAAGTCACAAATAAAACAAAGAATTTAGTCATTCTTACTCCCAAGGTGTTCAAGAAAATGCTTTGTCTTCCTTCTACAAATAAACATCTTAAGGTTTCCAATGCAAACAACTTCCTAGCCTCTCAAGCAGGTGGTTCCAATATATTGAGAGAATTTCTGCTACCGTCTGCAAACATGTCGACCGACCTTTCAAAAATTGGTATAACTTTGCTACAAGAGCCATACCGAGACTTTTCACGGCTGCTCACACATGTAGTTGGGACACATTCGACTTCACACATACCCAGGCCAACACTATATCCACTGTACTTTTCCTTTAAGAAGGATGCCATTTTGATTAGGTAGAGGTGATATCAAATGAGCTTTGTTTTCAGTTGAGTAACTACTTAAGTATTGAAATATTTTTTATGGCCGCATATATGGTGTTTTCAATTATATATTGCAATGTATTTGATGGTATCCCTATTAAAGTGAATGTAAATACACACAACGAACCAATTCAATTCTGGCACTTGGTGCGATGCAAACATAAAGCACAATTTATTTTTTACATTTTTCGAGATCATTCTGGTAGACAATTCAGACGCATGTTGGTTGGTGCAAATACTAAGAGAATAAATAAAAAATATGAGGAATTTATCAAGGGAAAGGGCATTTGCATTCAAGAGGAAAACCATACATACATCCGATTGTTTGGTTGTCAATAAAACCCCCTTCTACTCCCTATGTTTGTCTGTGATAGATATTTTGTTGTGGAATTTTGTCGGCAGTACAAAGTCTGATGTATTTTATTTGGAAAGAAAAGAAAAAAACAATTCATCACATTTCCTTTTCGAGTTGGTGACATAATCATCAAGAATCTAACGCATATGAAAGAAGTCTCAGAAACACTTAGTGTATTTAATTTAAAAAAAGCACAACCTCTAGGCGGTTTTGACCCCGAGGGTATGTTTTCGCGACACTTAGCATCCATAAGATACAATAATCTCTTCACAATATTTGATGAGGAAATTGGTGACAATCCCTCTGTAAAAATGACAACAATACATGTAGCGACGAATTTCTGACATAAATAAGTTCAAACACCAAAAACCAAAGCAATGTAATACAAAGGGGGAAAAACACTACTAATGTCCAATATTCCTCTAATCCCTAGCCATGTAAGAGCTCCTTCTCCGGGAAAAGAACACAACAACAAAATCTAAACGGAGAAGAGAGTAATGATGGGTGTACTAGAGGTGATGGTGGAGAAAAACCACATCATGTCAATCTTGAACATGCACATGCAGTATCCCAACAGAAAAGGAAACAAATCCCAAATAAAGACAGTTCACAAGATCCAGGAAGTCCAAGAGATGTTGATGATATGTAGATAAAAAATACAGAGATATCCGACTGGGTAGCCTAAAGAAAATTTTGAAAGCTAGGAGATTACACAGGACCTCACAACAGAAGAACCAACGTTGTTTGAGCAGAGTCCTTGATGCTTCATAATACTCAATACAACAAAGGAAAAAATAACTGTATATAGACAAGGTCAGTGTAAAAAATAGAAAGGTAGTTCAAAAATTAAGGTTAGTGGTTAATGTCTCAGGAGTTGGACCATTTGGCTTCATGAAACTACATCGTTTTATAGGAGATGCTCTTTTCGATTCAATTTTAGAGCAAGAGTTGCATACCATTAAATTGAAGAAGAGAATATGTGAGCTTGAGGAGGCATTGACTCCCAAGCCACTATTTGCACAACCATTGACCATACTTTCAACATAACATAATCCTCCAAGTACTCCAAGAACCTCAAAGCCAACCTAGAAAGTTCTTCAATTGCTTAATGGAGTCAGAGTCTATGTTGCTGAAAACAATAACATAAGACTTGAGATAATCAGATAAGCATGGGAGATCAGTACCAACCTACGTAATCTTTCACAAAGGATTACAATTTTTACTGAATATTTACAAATAGATTTGCAACATGCTGAAGCCTACTATAAAAAATGAGCTAAATAATTTTGTCAAGCAAGCTTTCGTTAAGCAAGCAAGAATATTTACAAATAGATTTCATGCTTAAAGTTAAGCAAGAAATCACCATCCCACCAATCAAAGACTATATTGATCACTATGTCAAGAACACCTTGGAACAAATTATTAACCTAGAATAATCACCAGAGACAGTTCAACAGAAGTCCAAAGCAACAAATCTTATAAAGGAAGATACAAAACAACAAAAAACAAACCAAAGGAACATAACGTTTCCTTCTTAGTAAGTACTCAAGCAACCATCACACGTGATTTTGCTCTTCTTTTCTTTGCTGACTTGGTAAGTCCTTAACGTTACTTGTTCTATGATATGCGAAAACCTAAGACCGGTTTCTAACTACCTTTCTTTCTTTATTCCAAGTCTTTCTTCTATTTAATGGTCCACGGGAGCCCCAATCCTAGTCCGTTTGGACAAACACCTTTACTTTTTATAGACATTATTTAAAAGAAAATTGCATTGTATATTTTTTGACCTTGCTAACCGTTTTGGCATACATGCCTAGTGATTTTCTAGACTTTGAGTTTCAAACAGAATTTTCAAGTCTTTGTTCACTCTTTATGATTTCTCAATGAAACATCATGTTCTATGCATATGTGGCCATTCACTTTCAATCTTCCAAATGATATTTTGACCTTTATGCTATGATTTGTAAATATTGTATCATTTTTGTGAATGTTTACTTAAGAAATTTATCTTTTGACAAAAGACTATTAGTTACTTATGCATTTTAGTTATATTAAATTTCATTGTTCAACATATATTTCCCAACTAACTAGATAAGTACTGCAACCTTGCTTGAATTATACTTCAAATTGACCATACAACATAATTTTTAAGCATTTGTTTTGAAAAATGATTTTGTTAAAATATTTGAAAAATGAAACATATTTTGATTTGGAAAGCCCGAATGGAAATAGTTGTTCTCTTAGCGAACAAATTCATAGTATATGATAAAGATATTGAATAAAAAATTGAAAAAAAAAGATTTATAGAAATTTCATTTTTCTTTATCCTTTATGAATTTAAATTTAATATAATTATTGAATAAAAATTTGAAAATCACCTTCGCCTCCTCCTCTTCAAGATTTTATTTTTGGATTGCCTTTCTTTGAAGATACTGGATTCCTTTGGCAATTTATGACCTTTATTAACTATGAGAAGTGGAAAAGAAATAACTCTTTTAGGGTTGACTTAGTGGAGTTTAGGTAGGGGTTGATAGCTTGGCTTATTGAATGTTGGGGTAGATAGCTTCGTTTGTTGAGTGGATCACATATATCCTTATTTATAACTCTATATAATGATTAGATTATTATACGCAATATTTCATATATTTTTTCCTCGTCACGTTTTCCTTGAGATGTTTCTTGATTCGTTTCCTGGATATGGATAGAGAAAGGTCAACGATTAGATGGATACTTCACGAGAATTAGATCGATAATGGTGAGCAGGATTTGTACACCTATTTCAATTTATTTGCGTAATATCTGCACTTTTGTTGATTTCAACATGCTTTCTTACGAAGGAATTCAAAACTGCTCATATTTTGTTTTCCAATTAAATTCTGCAGTGACGACAGGTCGTCGAAGTGGGGGAAGAAGGAATAATGGCAGCATTGAGGTTATTGGAAGATTAGGTTTAGATGTCTGCGCCGCCTTGTCAAAGTGTGGAAGAGCGCGATGAGCATCAAAACTGTGCAGGAATCATGAGAGAAATGGAAACTGCACAGAAAGCAGCCATCTCTCGTCTTTTATGAACAGGTACATGCCTTCATTTACCTCCCATGCACAGATTCGATTTTATCCGTTCTCTTCAAGGTGCCTTTGATGGAATAATTCGATTCGCTGAAAGATATATATTTCTCTGCAACTAGGGTTTATATACAGAAGATATAAATAGCTGATTCTCCGAACGCTGAGATTCGATCTGCAGGTGCTTTATTATATCTGAGAAATCAATCTGCGGTGCGGGTTTCATGGCCTTAATCAAGAGCACTTGTCATGAGAATTATCAGGATACCGACAAGATCAGCCGTGAAGTATTCTCCTTACTGGAAAGCAATTGGTTGTTACAATATGGATCATCATGTCATGCGGAGAATTCAAAGTCTGCAGAACCAGCCAAAAGAGTGTGCATTTTGAGCATCGATGGAGGTGGAATGAGAGGGATTCTCGCCTGCCGTTATCTCTTGTATCTCCAAAACGCTCTGAAAATTAAGACCGGAGATCCCAATGCAAGAATCGCAGACTATTTCGACATTGCTGCCGGGACTAATATTGGTGGAATTATCGTTGCTGCGTTATTCGCCAAGGGTGAAAACGGCGGAGCTCTTTATACGGTCCAAGAGACGATGGATTTTATTGTAGAAAAGGGGAAACATATGTTCCAGTTGCAGTCATCATGTAGGTTGTTCGGTAAGCTAATCCTTCAGATCAAGGCCGCTGCTGCATCAAAATTTTCAGCCAAAAGCCTTGGAAGGACTCTGCAGGGCCTGTTCAGCAGAAATGATGGACAGCCATTAACATTGAGAGACACGCTGAAGCCGATTCTGATTCCCTGCTACGATTTATGCACCGCCTCCCCCTTCCTCTTCTCACAGGCAAGTGCATGTCATGCGCAGAATTACAATTTCAATATCTGGGAAGTCTGTCATGCGACCGTGTGTTCTCCTGGATTTGAGAAGCCCATTCCGATTAAGTCCGTCGATGGGCAAACAACAATTGTGGGAATAGACGGCGGGTTAGTGACGAACAACCCCACAGCGGCAGCCATTACTCATGTGATGAATAATAAGGCTGAGTTTCCGTCTGTTAAAGGGGTGGATGATATCTTGGTGTTGTCCCTTGGAACGGGAGCGCTTGATTGTCCATACAAATACCAGCAGGTAAAAAGTTGGGGGATACTGGAATGGGCTAAGCCGATTATGAATATTGTCACTGCAGGAGTCTCAGATATTGTGGATCATGCCGTCAGCGTGGCGTTTCGTCACAATCCACAAAACTATGTAAGAGTGCAGGTAATTTATATACCCACGCATGAATGTTTCTCTGGAATTTGCAAGAATCTTTCATTGAATATTAAAAAATAGGTTACACATTTTGTCTGCGGGGATTTATGATTTTGCAGGCAACGAGGAAGCCGGGCGGAGGTGTGAGTGAAGGGCATGTGAAAGAATTGATGAAATTGGCGGAGGAGACGTTGAAAGAGCAGAGCATGGAATCCATGAACATTCCATTTGGATGGAGAAGAAGGGTTTCTCAGAGCAATATGGAGAGATTAGATTGGTTTGCAGATCAGCTTGCTATGGAGCACCGATCGAGGGCAGCCGCCAAAATGATTTGAAGTGAGCAGAGCAGAGTGAGCTCAAGCAGCCTCAAGAACGCTCCGTGTTTTAAATGTGTGTGAATATTATTTCAAAATATTTGAGAAGAATCTAAATAACTTTCCAATGGGCAAACTCAAATTAGTTAAGTAATTATTAAGTTACTCTAACTGCAAGTATTCCAAATCTTAGGTTTTCGAAAATTTCCAAATTGTTCGAATAATTCCAAATCGAAATGGGTTTAGTTTTGGAATAATTCCAAATAGTAAGGGGTTTAGTCAAGCTTAGTTTAAATATTTTAAATATTTTTTTTAGAGTTTTTTTATAAGTATATTTTTCTATCCATTTTTTTGGAATTTGGTAAAAAATGGTTGAAATTTTAAATTTGAGTGATTGAGTTTGTATAATTTTATTTTTAGTATTTTTCAAATTATTAAATTTATTTATATATTTAAAAATACAATTCAAACAATTGAAAATGATAATTTCACCTCAAAATTCAAATAAAAAATTAAAAAAAAATAAAATATTTAGAAAATTGTTTAATTAATATGCACCATGAATATTTTTAAAATTTCCTTGAGCATTAAGAATTAAGAATTAAGTTTAAGTTTTTATAAGCGAATGCTAAACCTTGGAAGTAATGCATGAACCATGCAACTCAATCAATGTCTCAAAACCCATTAACTTAGAGTATATTATGAATTAGCAAGACCATCATTGGGCCACGTCAGTAAATGTGCGTGTAAACTAAAATATATCTTTGAGTCATAATATGATTACAATGTATATAACTTGAAATAACCACCACCATGCTCAAATGTATGATTGATAACATTGCATTGAAATATTTCATATGGATCCGAATAAAGACGTCATGTATAAATATAACATGTTCATCTTATTTTTGCTGATATTATTTTATGCAATCTTAAAATACATTAAGAAATTATATAGTGCTAGCGTAATATAGCATGTTGTGGTAATTGAAACGACATCAAACCGAGAATATATTTTTATCTTCGGAATCACAAGAGGAAAATTCATTCGAGTAGAAAATCATGTGGGTTACCTTCTTACTTTAAACTATATGGCAATCATCTTATTACCGTGAATATCATTTTTTAGTGTGAGAATGGTTATAATTTTTTTTGAAATATATTTTAAAGAAAATTTTGAATATTATTTGTCATTTAGAAAATGGTATACGTGTAAAGAAAATACATTAACTAAGTTGAATCAACGAAGATATCCAATAAGGTCCAAATATGCAAGACTTAGGCTAGGACTTACGCTCGAGACCTCCTAACACAACTCTCAATCATTCAAACAAGTACACACAATTCTTAATCATTTAAACTAGCACACCACGTTAAATGCATACACAACTCTTAATCATTCAAACTAGCACACAAGGGTAAATACATGATTATAATTAGTAACACATAAAATCTATTTAAAATAATAGTTTCTAGTCTATATCCGTTTATAGTTTTTGCATGAGTAAATAGTTTATAGTTTTTGCATTGGTTTCTCATCTTCATAACAAAGTGATGTTTTATGAAATTGTAAGTAAATTTAAATATTCATTTAAATTTTTTAAATAAAAAATTATTTTGAAAATTGATATATATTTTTATTATTATTGAATATATGATATTTACACGACAAATTTGATATATTTAGATGGTGGTAATTTTAAATAACTAAAAATAACTAAAATTCAATATACTTGAAGATTGTCATCTATTGTAGTTGATAAATGTGAGTGTTGCATTAAATGTTTTGTGTCTGTCATCATTAGATCATATACCTTAAAAAAACTCAATATGCTTCGATTATTAACACGTTTAAATGGTGTTCATCTCCATCACATTGAATATTATGCCAAGCCATCATAGGTAAAAGAAAACTCGTTGGATCTCAAAATGTCATAATCGTTTTGCTCATCTTGATTACTGTTAAAAATATCATCATTGTTTTATGACCATTAATATGATCAACAACTTTTTCATAGCCTAGAGTAAAACACTACCCCCAAAAAACTAGAAATTGGTTATGGAACATTGAACATAAAGCTTTTACATGGTGTCCTTGCTTGTTGAGTATCAAAATCCAATTCTCAATGATCTTGGTAGTACACCAAGTGCATGTTTACTAAGCAAGTAGTAGCGCCATCACAACAAACAAAGGAAAGGGGAAAATCCAAAGAATGAAAGAATGAGAGCAAAGAGATTTGCTAGGAACAAGTGATTAATGGCATAAGAAATGTCTTGCTTGGTAAATAGAAGAGAAAATGACTACAAAGGATGTCAAGAAAAGGAGTGATTGGAGCATGAAAATGATGAAAATTATCTAAGTATAAGGTCATATAGTAAAGAGGCTTTTGTTGTTGTATTTTCTCGATGATGAGCTAATGAAGTGCGCTTATTGAAGGGAAAGGCTAAAACATAAATAGGGAAGCATGCAAAGGAGTTTTAGCCTATCGATTGAGCAGTGAGCATAGGAATTTTCAATTTGCCAAGTGATGAAAAAAATGAAATGAATAAATATAAGTCAAAAGAGGAAAGGATTTTTTCTTGGGACATGTGCTTGGGGATAAAAAGGAATCCATGTGCTCGGAGAGAAGATGAGCATATGATACAAAGCAATGATATTCACCAAATTTTTAGTAACGGAGGAGGCCATGAAAGAAAGAAACCATGTGCTCAGTGTCTGCGCATTGAGGTTAATTAATTGAACACTGAGAAAATCATTGACCGAAGGAAGTATAGACACCAATAAAAGGTTTGTTCAATGTATCGAAAAAGGAGAATATAGTGACTAAGAAAAGACTGATTTCAACTGTAACCTTAAGAATATAGGAGGAAAAAAATATATTATGGAGCCACCTTATTCCCTAGGATAAATACACACATAAATGATGGGATGATATTAATTCAAAACACTTCATAGGATGTGTTGATGACATTGACTAACCAGATTCAAGGATTGAGGTGAATAGTTGTGAAAAACCCAAAAGATATGGATTGAACCGAATTCAGGGAAGGCGATGAGCAGAGTGCACAACCATTGATGTAGATTTGATCATCTTTGACTTCGTCAAGATGTTCAAATAAAAAAGAAAAATGTTTCATGGAGATATTAATGAACACCACTAATCAATTTGGACTTCCACTAATCAATTTAGACTTTCTCAGAGAACATAATATGAATGAGCATTCACATGAAAAAGGGAATCAAGTCTGACTTAATCAAATGCAAAAACCACAATGTTAATGAGTAACAAAGAACCTTAATACAAATCAATTATAACACAATTGGTCATTTCTAACCATATTAGAGAGGATGTGATTCCATAAACCTGTATATGTAGCCTAAATAAGATTGCCAAGTTCTTGGTTGTCCATATAAATTATAGCATGAACATTTGAGCTATACTCCATAGCGATTCGAGACTGGATGATTTCTAGGATGAGAAGCCCCATTCTGTAAATACACCTCGAATATTAATCATTGTTGTCTTCGCGTTCCCACTCAATAGTTCCTTGTAGTTCCATACTTGAGATTTTTTTTTATATTCTATTAGAAGATGTGAACTTTGATCCACATACTTCTTGCATCTTGAGAATCTAGTAGTGTTGGAACAAAAGGTTCATCACATCTCCAAATTGTTTGGATATAGTTAGTTCACAGTTGACAGTTGACTAGAAGAAGTCAACTGAGCAATTGATTGAGCATTCAACTAATCAGTCACATCGACCATGGCAGTCAACTAATGCATAGGTCAATGGACAATTCAAGGAGTTCATTACACAACCTAGCTAATCAAAGTTGATCATTTCTTCCTCACTTCAAGGAAGTTAGTTATACTTCGATGTTATATATAGACGGTCTTAAGTATCGATCTATCATCAAGTGCATGTAGTTTTTTTATGTGTTTGAATTTTCGTATATGCTAAGCTATGATAACTTGTAATCAAGTGTTGTAATGGTGTCTTTTGACACCGCCTCTTCTTGGAATGTATATCTCCTTGATCTACTAATTCCTCGGTTCTCCAACATCATATCATAGTTATTAGTTTGAGACCTAGCTTGTTGCCTGCAAGTATTTTGGAGTTTGTTGCATACACATGCTCCTGTTGAGTTGAATCTCTCTAGTAGATTGACTCTCAGTTATGAATTGGAGATTGTACTGAGGGTTTGGTTATGTATATCAAGATCGTGATCTAAAAGCAAGAATATGTGGTTTTGAATGGTCATAATTATGGTATATGAGCACAAAAATATCGAAACATTGTTGAAGACTAAAGTGCTTTGGTAGTTTACAAAGACTCTAGTAGTTCACCGATGGGAAGAAGGATGGGGTTGTAGGATTTATAATCACCTACATCTCCATGAATATTTTCTTTCATATGAGTGGAATTAATTATTTGAATGAAGTCAGGAAGAAGTTGAAGACTCTATTTGATAAGATCAAGTTTTTTCGGGTAATGTAGATTTAGAAAGAGTTGATCTCTCTTGACCCTCTCTTGTTTGAAGTAATTAAATATTATTTAGTTAATCTAAAGGAGATTCAATTGAAATTGGGTGAATGTAGATTAATTTTCTTGAATAAATACACTTATCTCATGGACCTAATCTTTATGAACCTAAAGAAACCCTATGATGTATTATGTTTGACATTTCATGCTAGTTGGGTGTCTAGAAAAGAGCATGGTACACATTGTTCCTCTGACTCCTTATGTGGTTTGCAAATTAGGTTATAGGAAAAATTGCTTGATGAAGGGAAACTTAAATTTAAGCAACATACCCATTTTTTGAAGGGAAAAGGTCAACAAAACTATAGAGAAATAATTTGAACAAGCAATCAAGAGAAAGAACATGATTGTGTTAATTAAATTGTTAAGAAAAAACATGGCGATCATGCATAAACTATAAAAGGTATGAAGAAGAAGACCTATATTATTGGGATAAATTATGACATATGGAGAAGGATTGTTGGTAGAAGACCAAAGACCTTGAAGATAAAGTCAAGAATATTGAAGGAGATGTGTCAACTTGTTACTCAGAAAATCTCTCTATGGCTAGGGGTAAACCACAACAGACGAAAATGACTTCAGAAATCAACTCTAATCTCATGTATGCTATATAAAAAAATATGCTAGAAAGACACGACAAAAGACCTACCTCATCAAGACGTTCGATGAAGTCCACCGTTGAGCACTTGACTCAAAGCAATACACCTGCAACTTGTCCTCAAAAACCAAGAAACACAAGCATATGGTGGTAATATATAATGTTAACACATTCAATAACATAATCCATCAACATTCATAACAAATACGCCCATGGAATAACAATTCAAATATTTGCAAGACATTAATTGGACGAGAAAAGAGTATTTCTATTAAAATGTAATCAGAAGAAGTGAATGAATTACAAACTTCCGTGCCGGCACGGTTCAAAACCGAGAAACTAAGTCCCTTCTAGTGGGGCCTCCACCACTTCAATCCTCCACCAAAGGAAAGCTCTTATATGAGAGACAATGAGGTTCTCAATCATGTAGGGAAGAGCTTGGGGGCTGAACACCGTGTTCATACTTAAAAGGACAAAGGGATGCAGACTCAATATGAAGTGAATAATTTCTTCAGAGTAACTTTGCTCTTAAAGTCGAATTCTTCTCCTCTTTTCCATAGCTTGGATTTGGCCCATTTATAGCCTTCAAGTGTGATATGAAATCGGATTCAGAAGCCTGATAGGGCTTGAAAAATGCTCAAAAATGAAAGTGCTCAAAATCTGACAAAACCAACACCATTGCGTCCGTCTCGTCTCCCTGATTCCGGTGGTATATTTACTTTGTCAAACGGAGTCCGTATGGAGACGATATCGCGTTCTGTCCGATAAGGCAAACATGCAAAAAATTTGCTGACTGTGCAGTCTGTACAGTCCGTACGGACGCTGACGTGGTAGGTCTATACAGACGACATGTGGAAAGTCCATACAGGTGACACGTGGCGGCTCCAGGGAGTGATACGTGGCAGGCAGATTTGGACATTTGGGCGTACGGATGGACCAATCCCGAGGTGACATGTGTCACCACTGAAAGGGTGACACGTGGCACGGGTGATGTCAGCAGCTGACGTGGCAGGATGACCGAGATAGTACGACGATGATGTGGCAAGGTTGACTGGACTGTACGGAAGCTGACGCGACGAATTGACGTGGCAGTACGACTCTGGTACGTGGACTAATAAGCGACTGACACATGGCATGTGTTGATTGGTTTTTAAGGTGCCATGTGGCCCAGTTTGGGCTGCCACGTGGCACCCCGTAATTGGCTGTCAGTTTTTGGTGTAAAAGTTATGGTTTGGACCGGATTCGAACCGGTGACCTCCCCCACCACTTAGCGCCTTCGCAACGAGCCTCCGACCAACGGACCACCGCTTGTTTCTTGTAATGTATACGGGTTTTAATTTATTTGAAATCAAACTATGTATTGCATGACGGGGGGTTGGGCCGGGGCTTAAGCCCCGACCCACGGTTTTATATGTCGGAACATATGACTCTACCCTCCGGGAAGGCGCGCGGGGTAATTTGAATGTTTAAAGCCGTGGTTTTATTATATATTGCATATAACCATAGTGTAAAATATATGCGCACGGTTAAATAGTTATGGCACTAGCCCATGGCCCTATGGAATATGCCACATATAGCCGGGTGTTAGTGCACGTAAGGGCGGGGACAACGCATAGCCCAAGGGTTAGCGCTTGGCCACATGACCCATACGACCATGCAAAAGGGGGCGCGCGCTGGGCCAAAGGGGGCTTATGCCCGAATTAAACTATAAAGTGGGTTATAACTATAATTTTGGGTTTTTAAATGTAATTAACCTATTTTTAATGTATTTAATCCATTTTTGGGAGTTATTGGGTAGTTTTGGAGCCTAACTTCTTGGAGGAAGTTGAAGATGAGAAACTACCTTCCCAACTATATAACCAAGACCTGTTTGAGGCCATAGGGGCAGCTTTGAGGGTATTCAGAGCAGAGTTATGCTGAAGAGAAGCCAAGCCAAAGCCAGTTTGAGGCAGAGAAGCTGTTGAGGAGGAGACGCTGTTGGATCATTTCTGGGAGCTTTGGACGTCCGTTTTGCGTGCCGTTTTCTTTGCATGGTTCTGGAGATCTGGAAGAACATGACCAGATCAGTCTTGTAGCCATTTGGCATTGCAGCGATGTACTTTTGAGCTTTTGAACAGAAATAAAGAAGCCTCCCCCACAGAGAAAAGGCCCGAAGACGTAGGCAAAGTTGTGCCGAACTCCGTTATCAATCTGCGTATTATGGTTTGCTGTCTTTTATTGCATTTCATATCTGCACATATGTATATGGCTGTTATAATTCTTCTTCTTTCCTCATTCTTTCACTAAGTTTTCTCAAATGGTTAATTAAAGCATGCAAAATTAAAACTCAACCATAAGTCATTAAAAGATCCGGTGGATCAAAGTGGAACTGAAGAGCCGAGTCAGGACGTTTCCAATATATGGAGGGCCAAGGATCATGGATCTCATGACATGACATGGAAACCCGACACCATTTTTTAATTTTGGGCACAAATCCCGATGTATGCAGGATGTAGTGGTGCAACCTGTGTATACGCATGTTGTACTATAGGTAGGGCACATATATGTGGAAAAATAATGTTTTTAGATATGGAATTTGCAAAAAGGGACTTCAAGTCTGCATAGGGAAATGGAACAAGGCCTTTTGAAGAAATTTGCATATGGTGAGGCAAATCTTGTTATAACAGATGCCCCCTAATGTGTGAGGTCAGAGGAGTCTGTGATGGCCGAAATACATTATAAGACCCAGAAGTGGAGTAATGGGGACCCAACTGGAAGAACTAGTTTGTCATTACAATCTTCATTGATTTTGCACACATGGCTGCCAATTTGAATTACATTGCCAATTAGAATTACACTGCCAATTGTGGATGTTGTACATTGTATGATACTTTAACTACCCTTAGTAGGCAAAAAAAAAAGTGCTCAATGTTTAAGTAATTTTTTTTTCTATAAGATATGATTGAAGCCTCTCCCTTTAAATGCAACAGGATTAGCTCCCTTGAAATTAAAGCCAACCCTAGACAAAGAAAACAAATTATGCATCCAGTCATGCACCATTTAAGAAATATTTGTCTCTTGTATGTATATTTACTTTCTAAACTTGTATGTTTCTCGTTGTACATACCATAATCAAGTTCTTTAAAGTCTAGTGATCTCATTTCTCTTGAATGGATGAATAGACACCCACAACCAATGATTTGATTTACGATGATAACATTCAAATAAAAGTAAGAAATATCTATTACAAATTACTGCAAAACAAGGTCTTTATTTTGGACAAACTTCTTTTTTATGTTTCATCATTTTCTGAAGTTGTAGAACACCTTGTTGCATTATCATTTTTTATGAAAGTTGGTTGTATCGAAATAACAATAACTAAAAATGATGAACATTAAATTGATAAAGACATGTTGAAAAAGTGAATCTAAAACTTATATTTATTTATTTTCATTATTTAAATTAAAAAATAAATTCAAACATGAGAAATTCATCTCTGAATCCATTGCTCAATCATAAAAGTATATTTATTTATTTTCATTAATTAATTAAAAAATAAATTGAAACATGAGAAATTCATTTCTGAATCCATTGCTCAATCATAAAAGCATTATTAATTCATTAGATATAAATCAAGGCTTTCTAAGAATTGTTGCACCCTTCTTGAATTGAAAAAAGGATTTCCATTTTTTTTTACATCTAAGTATATTAATAGGTGGGCATGGATAATTGTGCATTTAACCTTTATTAACTATATATAAATAGCCGGGAATGGATAATTGGATAATTGTGCATTTAACCTATATTAACTATAGAACTGTATTTTTGTTTTGCTATCATATCAAACTTTGAAATCTTAAATCATATTTACCACATCTAGCTAATTGTGCATTTAATCTTTCGTTGTGCATTTAATCTTTCGTAACTGTGGGTTTCTTTTTTTCCGTCGTTTATAATAAAATATGTGTTGATGCATCGTCCTTGTATGACCTTTGAAACAATGGATTTAACCTTTACTAACTAACCTTTGTAACAATATATTTAACCTTCACTAACTCTACATTTCACTTTTCATCTTTGTCTCTATTTTATATTATGTCTTTAAGACGTGTCAATAATCACAAGACGTGGAATTATCCATTATGCATTTATCACAATATGTGGAATTAGAAATTTGTGATGTGTCATGGTCTAATTTCATATCCGTCTTATATGGGGATTCGGCGGGATTTGTGGGAGAGAGCAAAATATTAATATATAACTTTCTTAAAAAAATGTTTCACATTTTTAATGATATTTAAGCTCTTTCATTAACAAAAAAAAACACAAATTAATGCACCGATTAACGATCGATGAACCTCCTTCCTCATTCTCTGAGAGTTATCTACGGCGGACATTCAATGGGGTAAATATCGATTGTTTATTAATCCCTCGTTGACATGTTTATATAATGCACCACCATCTTTTAACATCTTATATCTTCTTGACATGTTTATATAATGCACCACCATCTTTTAATATCTTACATCTTACAAAGGTGTTTAAGCTTTTATTTATCCATAAATTTTATATAGAACCTTAAATTTTTACCATTTATTTGTTTCTTCATAAACCCTTCCCCCAAAACCTTAATGCATTAACAACCATAATTAAAGTGGTTGACACCATATAAAACCTTAATGCATTAACAATCATAATTAAAACCTTAATGCATTAACAACCATAATTAAAGTAGTTGACATCATATAAAGATCTTGACATAAATGTTATTATCAATCTATAAATTTTACTACAAAACCTTAATTATTTACACTTTATTTATTTCTTCCTAAAATTTTAATACAATATTACTATAAAACCTTAATTATTTACACTTTATTTGTTTCTTCCTGAACCTTCCTAAAATTTTAATGCAATAACAATTATAATTAAAAATGAAATACAATTATAATTAAGAATCATAATTAAAGTGGTTGACACCATATAATAAATTAACTGTAATAACAATTCTCCAAAAGAAATAAATAGATTTGTAATAACAATTCTCCAAAATAAATAAATAGATTTGTAATAACAATTCTCCAAAATAAATAAATAGATTTCTAAATTGCAGATATAAACAAATTCAAAAAGACTACATTTTTTTGATGGTTAACCATTTTCAAAAACAATATGGAAATTATCAAAGTCAAGTAGGAATACTAAAGCTCTTATTTATCCATAAATTTTGTTGTAAACTCTAATTATTTACAATTTATTTGTTCATTTATAAATTTTCTTCATAACCTCAATGAATTAAGACTTTTATCCAAATAATTTATAAAAATAATATGGAAATCTTTTAAGTTCACTCTCTCAAAAACCTTAATGAAATAAAACATATGTCCAAACAAATTGTAATCATAACTTCATTTCACTCAAAGCAACAAATAAATTTTTAAATTTTAGAAATCAAACCAAATTAAAAAAAAAAAAATTGAATTTTTCTATTGTTAACTATTTGCAAAAATAATATGGAAATCTTCCAAGCGATGTAGGAATGTCAAATCTCTTATCCATCTATAAATTTTACTATAAAATTCTAATCATTTACAATTAATTTGTTCCTTCATAAACACTCCCAAAATCTTAATGAATTAAAGCTTTTATTCAAACAAATTGTAACCCTTAAAAATCTTAACCTATCCAAATGTATTGTAGGTATGGTTGACCATGGTCAATGACAACCTAGCAAACTATTTTTTTTTTTACCTCAAACTAAAGTAAATTAAACTAACATTATGTTACATGTGACATTTCGAGAGTAACTTTTAAGACATAGCCAATTTAAGGTGGTTGAGCACTTTGTTGTTGAGCACATAATTAATGGTGGTTGATCAACCAATGTAATGGAACATAAGAATTTGACACAAGTCATTAAAGATGAATGTCACAATTCAATATAACCTCTTAAATTATTACTATTAAATTGTCACAATGAGGCATAACGGGACATTGCAATGCAACATAATCAGATGTTGTGTTGTGACATAACAATTAACAAAGCACCGTGACATAACCATTGATGAATGTTGCAATGTGATATAACCATTGATGAATGTTGCAATGTGATATAACCATCGATGAATGTTGCAATGTGATATAACTATCGATGAACGTACTATTCTAACATCATTCAACTAGGACGAATGTCACAATGTGACATAACCTCTTAAATTATTACTATTGAAATATCACCACATGACATAATCAAACGTTGCATTGTGACAAAACCATTTATGAATATTGTAATGCGATATAATCATTAATAAGCATAGTAATGCAACTTAACCATTCATGATAGTTGCAATGTGATATAACCATTGAGGAACATAGCAATTCGAATAAGTCAACCAAGATGAACATCACAATGCGACATAACCTCTTAAATTATTACTTGTGAAATGTCGCAATATGACATAACTAGATGTTGTAATGTGACGTAATCATTGATGAACGTTGCAATGAAACATACGCATTGATGAATAAATTAATGTGACATAATCATTGATTAATGTCCCAACGAGAGCCCTTGATCAATGTAGCAATTCAAGACAAGTGAACCAAGAAGAACATTACAATGTGACATAACTAATGAAAAATGTCGCAATCCAACATAACCATTGATAAATGTCACAATGCGACATAATCATCGATGAACATTGTAATGCAACATAAGCATTGAGGAACATTGCAATTTGACATAAATAAAGAAAGATGAATGTAACACTGCAACATAACCACTTTAAAACATCACGATCCAACATAACCCTTTAATAATGTTGCAATGTGATATAACCCTTAATGAACATCACAATGGAACATAGTCAACAATGGTCACACATGATCAAACATGATCAACCATAGTTAAACATAGTCAATCATGGCCAATCAAACTCAACCAAAGTCAACAATAATCAAACATGGTATATCATAGTGGGCCATAGTCAAACATAGTCAACCAAATTCAACTACATTGAAACATGCTCAACCATAGTTAATCATCATTAACCACAGTCAAACATGGTCAACCATAGTCAAACAATGTCGACCATAGTCACTCATAATCAACCATGGTCAAGCATGATCAACCAAGCTCAACAATAGTCAACCTTGATCAAACCATACAACCATAGTTAGTTAACCATATGTAAACAAACTCAACCACAATCAACCAAGAAGAATGTCACAATGTGACATAACCAATGCATAACGTCACATCCAACATAACCCCTGATGAATGTTGTAATGCAACCTAAGCATTGAGTAACGTCACAATTCAACATAAATCAACCAAGATGAACATTACAATTTGAGGCATAACCATTGTGGAACGTCACAATCCAACATAACCCTTTAGGAATATGATGCAATGTAGCCCATAAAGAATTCATTATACAACATAGTCAAGTAATGTTAGCATAGTCAACCATTATCATACATGGTCAAACACGGTCAACCATAGCTAAACATGGTCAACAATCATCAACCATAATCAACCATGGTCACATACCATAGTAAACCATATTGAAACATAATGAATCACATATTCAAACATGGTCAACCAAAGTCAACAATAATCAAACATGATATACCATAATTAACCATAGTGAAACATAGGCCAGCATAGTAAACCATAGTTTATTGCTATTTTCATAATTAAATTATATGGTGGATAGGTCGTGGAAATAGGGAAGATTAACCTCAGGTTTCAGCGGAAGCAGAAAAGGACTAAAAATGTATAATGTAATTGGAAGTTTCATTTGATTCTAATAAGAATAACAGTGGAACTGTTTTTTTAGTGTGAAAAAAAAAATGGGCGAAAATTAAGAAGAAATATATGGGGATCGGGGTTGCGATTGATGTCAGAAATATGGTTATTAGAAAATTAGGTTTAAATGTCTGCGCCGCCGTGTGAGAGAGTGGAGTAGGTAGATGAGCATCAAAAGAGTGGAAAAGCCATAGCCAGATGAGGACCAAAACTGTGCTGTCTATCAGTAAAAGGGAGGGAAAGTGCACAGGAAGCCATCTCTCTGGTCTCGTTTTTTCATGAATAGGTGTACATGCCTCACTTTACCTCCCATGCACGGATTCGATTTATGGAGGCGGTAGACATTTGTACTATTTATTATTCATATGAATCTGATCCCTTCCACGCGGCTTTTGATGGAACAATTCCATTTGTTGAAGTAGTATCAGCTGCAGCTGCTATATATTTCTCTGCAACTACCGCTTATATACAGAGGATATATAAAACTGACTCTCTGAAAGCTCTGAAGAAGATTTGATCTGAAGGTGTCTTATTATATCTACGAAATCATTCTGCGGTGCGGTTTCATGGCCTTAGTGAAGAGCACTTGTCGAGTAGGGGATGAGTCGATTGAGAGTTATCAGGATACCGACAAGATCAGCCCTGAAATTTCCTGCGTTCTGGAAAGCAATTGGTTGTCACAATATAAATCATCATGTCATGCAGAGAACTCGAAGTACGCAGAATCAACCAAAAGAGTGTGCATTTTAAGCATCGATGGGAGCGGAATGAGAGGGATTCTCGTCTGCCGTTATCTCTCATATCTCCAAAACGCTCTGAAACTCAAGACGGGAAATCCGAATGCACACATCTCAGACTATTTTGACATTGCCGCCGGGACTAATATTGGGGGAATTATCGTTGCCGCGTTATTCGCAAAGGGTGAAAACGGCGGAGCTCTTCACACGGCCCAAGAGACGATGGATTTCATTATAGGAAAGGGGAAACAGATGTTCCAGTTGCCGTCATCATGTGGGTTATTGGGTAAGTTAATCCACAGGATCAAGGCAGCCGCTACATCAAAATGCTCCACCAAGAGTCCTGGAAGGATTCTACAGGAACTGTTCAGCAGTAGCGATGGACGACCATTAACATTGAGAGACACGCTGAAGCCGATTCTCATTCCCTGCTACGACTTATGCAGCGCTTCCCCCTTCTTGTTCTCACAGGCAAGTGCATGCCATACGCAGAATTACAATTTCAATATCTGGGAAGTCTGTCATGCGACCATGTGTTCTCCTGGACTTGAGAAGCCTATTCCGATTAAGTCCGTCGACGGGCAAACGACGGTTGTGGGAATAGACGGCGGGTTAGTGATGAACAATCCCACAGCGGCAGCCATTACTCATGTGATGAATAATAAGGTTGAATTTCCGTCTGTTAAAGGGGTGGATGATATCTTGGTGTTGTCCCTTGGAACGGGAGCACTTGATTGTCCATACAAATTCCAGCAGGTAAAAAGGTGGGGAATAGTGGAATGGGCTAAGCCGATTATGAATATTGTGACTGCAGGAGTCTCAGATATTGTGGATCATGCAGTCAGCGTGGCGTTTCGTCACAATCCACAAAACTATGTAAGATTGCAGGTAATTTATAAACCCCCGCATTAATGTTTCTCTGGAAAATGTTTCGCATACTGAATATTAAAAAATGGGTTACACATTTTGTCTGTGGGGATTTACGATTTTGCAGGAAACGAGGAAGCCGGGCGGAGGTGTGAGTGAAGGGCATGTGAAAGAATTGATGAGATTGGCGGAGGAGACGTTGAAAGAGCAGAGCATGGAATCCATGAACATTCCATTTGGATGGAGAAGAAGGGTTTTCATAATTTAGAATAAAATAAAATTCTACATATTGTTTTATAATTTAGAATAAAATAAATTTCCAAATATTTGAAAATTGTCATTATTAAATAACATACCTAAAAAAAAATCAATATATTTGGACTAATGACATTCATTTCCATTGCATTGAACACCATGGAGATTCATAAGATGACATACTTCAAAAATGAAATAAAATTCAATATACTTTCGTACTAATGACATTTAAATGGTGTTCATCTCCATTGCATTGAATATCATCTCCATTGCATTGAATATCATGGCAAAGCATCATATGCTCATTTCAATATGTTATAATCTTTGTTATCACTTGAAATTGCATTATTGTTTTTTATGGTCATTAGTATAATCATTGTTTTTTTATGGTCATTAGTATAATCAATAAATGCATTTCAAGTCCATAATAAAAGATTGTTTAAAACATCTCAAAATTTGGTTTTGGATTATTGAGCAAAGATCTTTTATTCGATGTTCTTGCTTGTTGAGTATAGGAGTCTAATGCTTGATGATCTTGGTAGCACAATGAGTGAGTGTTTATTGAGCAAGTAACATAGACATCACAACATGCAAAGAGAAATGGAAAAACTAAAGAATGAAGAAGGGGAAAAAAAGAGATTTGCTTAGACCAAGTGCTCAATGACATAAGTAATAGCTTGCTCGATGAATTGAAGATAAAATGACAACAAAGGATGTCAAACTAAGGAGTGAATTAAGTAGTGACATGAAAATGATGAAAATGCCTAAGTATTATGTCATAAAGCAAAGAGGCCTTTGCTCATTGCCTTTTCTTGGTGATGAGCTAATGAAGTGTGCCTGCTAAAGGGAAAGGATAAAGCATAAATATGGTATTGTGCAAAGGTGTTTTAGTGCATCGAATGAGTAGTGAGCATAAGCATGTTCACTGTATAAAACAAGGAAAACAATGAAATGACTAAGTATATGCCCAATGAACAAAGGACTTTTTCTCAGGGCATGGGCTTGGGGATAGCGAGGAAGCCATGTGCTTGATGAGAAGAAGATGAGCATATGATACAAATCATCAAGCAATGACATGAATTGAACATTGAGGATATGATGAGACCTTGAAAGAAAGAAACCATGTTCTCATCATGGGTGCATTAAGTTTAATTCATTGAACACTGAACAAAGCATCAAGGAAGGAGTTATAGCCAATAAGCACAGGTTTCATTAGTGTGTCAAACAAGGGATTATAGTGACCAAGCAAGGACTGATTTGGACTGTAAACATAAGAGTCTAGGAGGAAAAAACATATATTATGGAACCATCTTATTCTCTGATAGAAATACACACACACACACGCACACACATTATGGGATGAAATTAATTCAAAATACTTTGTGCATTGCATTGACCACATTAAATAAGAAGATTCAGGGATTGAGGTGACTAGTTGTGAAGAACCTAAAAAAATGGGTTTAACCTAGATTTTGGGGAAGGAGACAAGTAGAATTCACAACCATTGTTATTGAGTTGATTAAATTTGACTTCGTCGGGATGATCAACTTGCACAGAAGAATCATTCCTAGAATTGTTAGTGAACACCACCAATCAATTTATATTTTCTCAAAGAATGCAACATGAATGAACATTCCCATGAAAAAAAGGATGAACTATGACTTGATTAGATCAAAATAACGTAGTGTTAATCAATTGTGGAAAACATTAATGCATATCAATTATGACACAACTCATCATTTTTTACCATATAAGAGAGGATGTGATTTCATAAGACTATATAAGTTTGAAAATAAGATTTTGTCTTTCCATATACTTCATAGCATAAACATTGGATCTATGCTCCATAATGATTTTATCATGAATGATTTCTAAGGTGAGGAGCCTCAATCTCTAAACAAGTCTTGAACATTAATCACTATTAGCTTAGCATTTCTATTGAATCTTTACCAACAATTCCATACTTGAGAAATAAATTCGCAATCTAGTATAAGATGTAAAATTTCTTCCACATACTTCTTGCATCCCGAGAATCTAGTAGGACCTTAATCTCCTATGAATCTAAAGGGTTTCTCTAACATAATTTTCCTCCTAGAGAGTAAAATAACCAAGGATACCACTTTACCCAAATATCTAGTTCGCAATATCTTCTTCCATACCTTGGATTGATGGATATGCTAAGATTAGTTTAAATATATGAGGTATCCCTCCTTTACAATGTATTTACCTAAGTATGACCCCCATCTCAAAATTCCTTCTCCACTCCTTTATAGTACCAACCTTTGCATCAAAATGTTTCTAATCAATTTTAATTTCTTCTATGATATCTCCATTTCTAATTGGCTTGGATCACACCAAACTCTAAAAGGGTTAGAGGATTCACTAGGTTACCAATATAAAGAAATCAAAGACCAGTCACATTGAATCATTTCTTCTCTAACTTCTAGTAAATTCTCATGGGAATTGAGGGGTGTCTCCATCTTGAATCTCCTAAAAGTTGTATTATAGATTAAAAATAATGGCTTGAGTAGGATGTTCTAAAATGTAGATCCTTTGGGAAAATGCTTCATATTCAAGATGGATCTTAAGTCTGCACATTCCATGTATTTCACTCTAAGGATTTTCCTCCATAGTGATTTTGGCTCCAAGATCATTCTCCAAACTAGTTTGGATGAAAGTGTTTTGCTCATAAGGTCTATATGCTTCAAACCTAAAATACTTGGGAAGAGGAGCCTCTTTCTAGGAGATGTGGTATCATTTCTTCTCCTCCTTGGATCCACTTTACAAAAACTAGATGGATTCTATATTTGTCATGATAATTTTAAGTGCCAATAAAACCAAACTTAAGAAAATAGGAATGGAGGAGAGAATGGATCCAGTGCAAACCAATTGATATAGATCATTTGGTTGTGTGACTCAGGTTCCCTCAAATTCAAAAGACATCTTTCCTCTTTTTAAGTTAATGATTTCATCATTATCATATGACCTTTTGATTCTTGTTAGCACAATATATAGGTCTTTTTCATCCATGATTTCTATAACTTCAAATTCAACAATTGTTTTTACTCTTGGAGGCTTACTTTAACATTTTATAATCTATTGACGTGGTATATTTTGTACTAGTGTGAAAGATGCAACTAAATGGGAGAGAGAAAAAATCTGTGGATCCCCATTGTTTCCTAGGATTTCTTTGGTAATATATTTACATTAGACCCAAAATCTAGCATCATGTTCCTAACTTCATATCTTACAATCTCATTAGTTAGCCTAAATTCCTTACCTATTATGAGTTGATCAATGGGTTGTTGTGTATCAAGGTACTGCACCTACGGAAATCTCAACATAAGACTGGATAAAGTTGGATCAGAAAGAAAAGAGCACAATCCGATTGTCTCTCAGATTCAATATTTTTTTAATATTTTATTTGTAAATTCAAGCATTTTTTTATGTTTAAGGTTTTTGTTCTAAATGGTATTGGTTGTCGAGATCATAGTTTCTACCAGGTTGCAATTTTAACCCCCCCAAAAAAGGGGGTGATGTTGTGAGTAACACCTCTTGTTTCAGGTTTGATTTTAAGGTTTTTATTTGTAACTTTGTAGATGATGATTGAAATTTTTTCTAATTTTAACTCTAAAAAAAATGATTGCTACTAGTAGAGCCATTTTTTGAAATGGGGGTAAAAATAACCCCTAAATGTGACCTCTAAAAAAACAAAAATGTTAGAGAGTTCTCATAAATGGTGGTAGATTTTGTACTAGCGTGCAAGATGCAACTAAATGGGAGAGAAAAAAAAAACCCTGTGGATTCCCATCATTTCCTAGGATTTCTTTGGTAATATATTTACGTTAGACCCAAAATATAGCATCACATTCTTGACTTCATATCTTACAATTTCAATAGTTAGCCCAAATTCTTTACCTATTCTAAGTTGATCAATGGTCATTGTGGATCCAGGTACTACACCTACGGGACTGTCAACAAAAGACTGGACAAAGTTGGATCGAAAAGAAAAGAGCACAATCTAGTTGTCTCTCTCAAATTCAATATTAGTGATTCAATATTTTTATTTTTTATTTTTAAATTTAATTGTTTTTTTATGTTTAAGGTTTTTGTTCGAAATGGTATTGGTTGTCAAGATCACATTTTCACCTATTTCTAATTTTAAGCCTGAAAAAAGGGGATGATGATGTGAGAAACACCTCTTGTTTCAAGCTTGATTTTAAGGTTTTTATTTGTACATTTATAAATGATGATTGCAAAGTTTTGTATTTTTAACTCTAAAAAAATTAACTACTACCTATAGCATTAGTTTTTGAAATGGGGGTAAAAATAGCCCCTAAATTTGACCTCTAAAAAAACAATAACTTTGGAGAGTTCTTGTCAAGTTGGTAACTATGTTTTGTGTGATGCAAGTGAATATTAAAGCTTATGAGATGACAATGTGGATTTTAAGGGTTGGAAAATTGGTGTGATGCTAGCTTATAGTTGAGCTCTTAGAAAGGTTAGTATAGCTTGGTGGGATGATTTTCTAGTCCTTGTTTTTTCTAGTTAGTATTTGTAGTAATTATGGATGTCATGGCTACACTACTACAATACAGGGTTGTAATGTCACTTTTTGCATCCTCATGTAGTGAAATGGTTTTGGAAAAAAATGAAGTATATATGACGCAAAATACTATGCAATAGTGTGCATCATTGTTTTGCGTCATATGTGCATCATCATAAAGTCATTTTTTAATCATGTGCACTTTGGATAACATCTTCACAACATCAATTTTTACAACACATAATTTGTGTGTCATATATGCATCATCTAGTGTTGAACTTACAAAAAATTATCTTAGAAAGTTTCTTTTGTGTCTAATTTGTGTCAAAAACATGTTTATTGTGTCATATTAGTGTATCTATGCATCTATAAGTGCGTCAAGTTATGTCTCAGTTACATCCTTATATCATCATTCAGTGTTATTATACATATATTTTGCATCTTCTTTGAGTCTTTTTGCATATTTTACATTATTCCGAGTCAATTTAACATCATAGTTGTGTCCTACTACATCACAAGTGCATCATAGTCATTTAAATTTTGTCTAAATCACATCATGTTAACACCACAAATGTACCATATTTATGTCACAAGTTCATTGTATCAATGTCATAATTGAGACATAATTATTATTGAAGATTTAATTATTTTTATTAATGGAGATTCTTTTGGAGAGATTGCATCTATTTTTGAATCAAAGTTTTGGACCAATCCAATGTGGTCCATCATCACAATCTATCAATATTTCCCAATGATGGATCACATTAGCCTGGTCTGAAACGTTGATTCCAAAATAGATGTGATGTTTTCAAAAGAATCTCCATACAATGACATAAACCATAGAAGATTGAGATTATAAATATTTTTTAATTTCATTATCATTTATTATTTATTTATTATTATTATTAATTTAATTATTATTGATGATTTAATTATGTTTATTAATTTAATTTTTATTTATTACATAATTTAAAAAAATTCCAAGAAAAAAATGTATTTTTCATTCAAGGATATTTAAAAATGCATTCAACATGGTGTTTGATGCACAATTTTGAAAGTTTGTGATATTGTATGTACATATCACTGAACTTCATGTAGTTCTACCCATTATTCATTAGAAATATAATTCTAATATTAACATGTCCAAAGGACTTACATTGCATTTTATCAAAACTCCTATCAAGCAACCAGATCAAATCATGTCAAAAGATTACATTGAAATTGAGCCACGGGATACAATTAAAGCTCAAAAACATTAGTGGACCTGGAGGAGAATACAATCCCCTCTTGGAATTCATCTTCAATGATATGATTTTCCATCTTCAAACCATCTTTAGAAAGGGTATCAGCCTAAACATTGATCTCCATGTAGACATGCTTGAAATATCCTTCAAATTCTTATCCACTGGGGATAAACAAGTACTATGGACCTGAAGTTGATCCTACATCCAATTTATAGTGAGAGATGAATTTCCAAAACATGAATCTTGACAACTCTTGGAAATTCATATCCATGGTCTCTTTATGCCACAAATCCTGAAAACCCAAGAAAGTATCTAAATCTTATTAGACCTGCATAGAGAATGTAGAAGACAAGAAAAGATGAGTGGTAGTCTCCTCATTTTTTTGCACAATGAACACCTTCGAGTGTTAATCTCATTCCTCTTTTGAAACATTTCTCAATTCAATACTCTGTTATTCAGAATCATCCACATGAACAATATAATATTAGGCGGACCCTTAACCTTCCACATTTTACCACCATCATCTGATCTCAGTAGGGTTAAGGGATTGCAGAGATAGATATTCAAGCTTCCTAGTGTAATCACCCACATTCTTGTTCATTTCCCATACTAAATCGTGGGGATCCCTAATCAACTTTATATGGGCTCTTATAATTTTAGTAAAAAATGAATCACATCCTTGACTCATCTTATCATTCAACCCTAATTCTTGAGATAATAACCAACCTTGGGTCCATAGGGAAGTTTCACTTGGATTGTTGACCATATTTAGTATCCACCTCCCCAACTCCTGCAAAGTTAACACTAGATTTTCAGCAAGAAATACCTCTTAGCCACATCCCATGATTGCATTCATCCCTCTCCTCACATATGCCCCATTGCCAACCCTCCTAGCCAAATATTTACCAATCATAGGGAAGGCTAATGTCATGGATTTCCATTGATTTGACATGTTTTGGATACTTTTCCTCTCCATTCTTACCTATTCCAAGAGTGTATCTGGTGCAATGTATTTATGTATGATGATCCTCCTCCAAAGACCGTCTTTTGTAAGTAAATTACATAGTTACTTTGCAACAAAGGACTAACCAAACAAGTGAATATATTTGATCCCCCAACCCCCCTAATATTTAGGTGTAGCTATTAGCTTCCATCTAGCTAGGTGAGATCCCTTATACTCAATGCTTCATTTCCATAAAAATTAAAAAAAACATTTTCAGATCCTTTCCAAAACTCCCTTTGGGATGTGGGATAAAGTGTGCTAGAATACTAGAATTGCCTCTAATACAAATTTTACAAGAACTACCCTACCCCTCCCCCAAGAGAGCCACCTATTGCACTAGAAATAAATGTGATTTCCGATCCTTTTTAAAGGCCATCCCCAATCATCTTTACCATAATTGTTCGGTTTTAGAATAAAACCAAGGTATTTTACCCCTTCATTAATACCAAGATGATAAAAAGGAAAGATTGTTTCCATCCTAGTATTATGAGTGTCATCCAAGACAGATATGAAAAAATAATATTTATTCTCATTAATCTCCATAACAAAAGTAGCACAATAGAGTTGTAAAATATCCTTGAAAATCTGGGATTCATCATCATTATCAAAATAGAAAAGAAATAATTCATCAACAAAAAGGAGATTTGTTAATGATTCACTCCCCACCTTAATGCTTGAAAGCTTCCTTTATTTCTTAGCCTCATTAATCAACCTACTAAGTCCTTCTGCCACCAACATGAAGATACACAGGGACAGAGGGAAGCCCTTCTTGAGCCCTCTTGAAGGATTAAAGAAAGAAGAGGAAGATCCATTTATGAACACAACAAAGAGATTATAAGACACATGCCTCGTAATCCATTTTACCAAAGGCAGAGAAAACCCTAAATGAATCAGTAGAAGCCAAAGATACAACCAAGAGACCTTATCATAAGCTTTGGATAGGTACAATTTGATAACTACAACAAGATATCAAGAGATATTGATAGTGTGAAGACCCTTCTGAGAAAATCTTGTGGCTTCATGAATCTACCTCCCCTCAAGAAACCCAAAATTCTCAGGAGAGATAAACCTAGAGAGAATGGGATTAAGTCTAATAACAATGATCTTAGAAATGATTTTTTACACACAATTTCATAATGATATTGGCCTAAAACTATCAAATCTCTCTGGATGATCATACTTGGGGATAAGGGATATAAAGGTGGATTTGATAATCCTAGGGACCTTCTGTGAAAGTTTAAACTATTCTACCACCCTTAATAAACCTTCCCCAATCAACTCAAAGAATTCCCAATAAAATTCAGAAATCCACTTTGGACCAGGACTTCTATCCTTTTGGAAAGTATTTAAAACAACAAGAAATTCCTCCCTGGAGACTTCCTTAAATATTTGTTCATTATCCTCCCCATCAACCATCCTAGGAAAATAAGCAACCACTCTAATAATTTCTCCTATGTTTTCCCTCTTAGGTTCCTTAAAGATATCACTGAAGTATTACACCCTTAGGTATTCCAACTCCTGAAAAAACTTGAACCTTATCTCCTTCTCTTTTATATGGTGTTCAAATTGTATTCTGACTTTTCCTAATCCTAAAATAATTATGGAAAACTTTGGTATTATGGTCCCCCTAGTCAAGCCAAATGGCCCTACTTTTTATTTTCCAATCATTCTCCTTCTTCAACAAAAGCTTACATTTTTTGGATTCCAAAAGTTTTATAATATTTAACACTTCTTCACTAAATAACCCTTCAAAATTTTCTTTAAAAATTCTATCCATATTATTTTCAACATCCTTCAACTGGATATCCCTATCCCTGTACATCTCCCCTACCCAAAATGCAACTTTCTCTTTCACCAATTTTAATGAGCTAGTAAACTGAGAACAAGCAGAATAATCCAAATTTTCGTCATAGTGCTTCGAAGAGGATTTCACCAAATACTAAAACTCATGTTCATGAAACCAACTAGGATTATATTTGAAATGTGTCCCATGATTTAGTGTTCCTTGATGTAATTCCAACACAATTTGGAAGTGATCCAAACATTAGGAAGAATCAATCCATGTCCCATACATTTCCACCTTTTTCCAACAATGCATGATGTATGAGAAACCTTCCCAATCACTTGGAAAACCATTCCACATATGATTTGTTATTTTACCAAGTAAACCTCAAATAAATATGTTCAATATCAATCCAACCTACCCTCTCAAATTAATAATTTTTCCAACCTATCTTGTCTTGCAAAGATACCCCAAATCTCACCTCTATTCAAAGTGAGATTCATATCTCCCCCGTGATCAAATTTTCAACCTTTTTCCATTGTCTATTGAAAGTGAGATTCATATGTCCCTCATGATCGGTCCAAATAGTTTTTTCCCCTCATAAGTTCCATATGCGTTGAGCAAGGTCAACTCAATGCCAATACTCTTGCTAAAAACCTCTATGCATAGACTAAAACACAAAACAAAAGAGTCAATTAATGAAATGTTCTAACTCCAACCAGTAATGAGGCCACCAAAAAACAATTTAGCATCCAGACCCAAGAATTCCCATTTGTAACACACCCAACCCCCTAAGTACCCTTTTAAGGGATGGGTTGGTAAATTTTCATTTTTTCTCAATCATCTCAATACCTCTTCTCGAGGGAACCATTATCGTCTGCTCATCAAGAGCTTCCCAAACACTGTCACTATGCTCCAAATCAAGCTATGGATCAAAATTTAATTACCATATCCGCCTGATTTCCACGTGGCATCCACCTGACTACTGCTACATGTGTCATCCGACCTGGAATTGTCGTGGCATCTGACCCCTTTCCCACCAAATCCTTAATCTATTTGTTTCTCCAAATAAACAACTAGGATCCATTTGAATTTCTCCACTTGTGTGACAATTAACGTCTGGCCCACTTCCATTTCTTCCCTAAATCCTTGTGGGACCCACCAAGATCGACGAATGAAATCATGTCTAGCCATTACTTCGATCGAAGGCCCAGATCGGCTTTCGCAATCACTCCATCAAAGCTCACCTGCCCATGGTGACTCAAGCACACCGACATGACAACTCTGAAGGATGATAAGGATCTTCCCATACCCCTTAGCTCTTAAGAGTAAGATCCTGCGATATGTCTTGGGATTTTAATGTCAATAGGTCCCACGGTCATATTTCTTGAAGCAATCACAGGGATCCGCATGGCCTTATCTAGACACGTTGGGACTGTGACGTCATTATTCCTTCATCCTTTCCCATACGGTTCCTGTGCCTTTTGACAGCTAAGATCGCTCCCCAACTGGTCGTCGATCTACGGTTTAGATTGGATCTCGGAGTTCTCCTATCATAGTGCTTCTACTTCAGCCTCTAAGGAAACTTCGACTGTCGAAATTTGATGGTGTTTTCCACTGGGCATCTGAGGCCACCGTGTACTTTCCACCTAGGCATCCATTTCCATGTGTAACTTCCACCTGGCATGACACATGGCACACACGTTCCCACGAAACTTTTCCTCAAAGGGCCAAAAATTCATGACATGTGGCACAATATTTACTTGACACATGGCACCATAAACATTGCGACACGTGTAGATTTTAACACTGTACAATATTTACTGCAAACAGATTTTCAGTAAAAGAACAAAAAAGATACAATGGCAAATACAAACATTACACAGAGATTTTTTCCCTGGAAACCCAAATCGGCAAAACCAGCATATTCTATATTCATTCATTGTGATATATTATTTACAATACAATATACATATAGGAGCCAACAACATCCAAAACCCTAACCCAATGAATTGGATTAGTCAACAACCCTAATTCCTTAACCAGAAATAGAAAACTATAGGCAAAAACCATGTGCCAAAAAACCACCCAAAAATGCGACACATTTCCCGAGGAAAAAATATTCTCGGGGGCGCTGCCCCCGAATCCCTACGTGGGGGGATTTCTCCTCCCCTCAAACTCCCCTGTGCATTTAGCGCAATGCAGACACTACTACTTGTGCAAAGAATATAACACATACCCAACATTCTCCCACTTGTTGTTTTATTTGCATACAGGGGGTTATAGGGTTGCATATTTAACAATCAAGGGCAACAATGCTCATGGATCCTCTACACCAAAAGAAATTCTCAGTGCTCACATATTTTGTTAATGAATCTGCAACATTTTTCAAACTGTCCACCTTCATCAACAATACTTTATTTTCTTCAACCATGTCTCTTACAAAGTGATATTGAATATCAATATGCTTTGTCTTTGAATGATAAGTCAGGTTCTTTGCCAGAAAAAATTCACACTGACTGTCAGAATCTATCCTTACAACTTGTTGTACCAACCCAATACCTGAACACAATCTTTGTAACCATACTGCTTCCTTACTTGCATGGGTGAATGCCATGTATTCAACTTCTGTAGTTGAAAGTGCCACTACAACCTGTCTTTTGCTCATCCAACTTATTGTTGCTCCAAATAGGTTATACACATACACACTTGTAGATCTCCTATGATCCAGATGTCCAGCCTATTCTGCATCCACAAAGCCATGTATATCCACCACTCTGTCCAATCCCGGTCTTCCTTGGTAGCATAATCCATAGCTAGCAGTACCACACAAATAACTAAAAACCCTTTTTATTGTTGTCCAATGCTGGACCTTCCCTCGTTTTGACATATAATTGCTCAAAACTTCCACTGCATGTGAAATGTTTGATCTAGGACAGACCATTGCATACATCAAACTGCCAACTGCGCTCACATATGGCACACGAGACATGTCCTCCTCTTCTTCTTGTGTCTTGGGACACTAATCCACATATAACTTTACACCAATAGGAATAGGAACCTTGATCAGTTTACATTTCTGCATATTAAACCTCTGCAATACTGTCTTGCCATATTTTCTTTGATTTAACCATATTTTCCTTTTTTTCCGATATCTTTTAATTTCCATGCCCAAAAATAAATTTGAAGCACCGAGATCCTTCATGTCAAACTTAGAGGACAACTGAGTTTTCACATCCTGGATAATCTCCTTGTTGTTTCCTATCAGAAACATGTCATCCACATACAAGACCAAATAAATCAAATGATCACCAATTAATTTAAAATACACACAGTAATCCTCTTTGCTTCTTGTGAAGCCAAGTCCCAACATATAAGTATCA
>ML806695.1:74435-111416 GCA_009831015.1 Picea engelmannii
CCTTGAAAGAAAGAAACCATGTTCTCATCATGGGTGCATTAAGTTTAATTCATTGAACACTGAACAAAGCATCAAGGAAGGAGTTATAGCCAATAAGCACAGGTTTCATTAGTGTGTCAAACAAGGGATTATAGTGACCAAGCAAGGACTGATTTGGACTGTAAACATAAGAGTCTAGGAGGAAAAAACATATATTATGGAACCATCTTATTCTCTGATAGAAATACACACACACACACGCACACACATTATGGGATGAAATTAATTCAAAATACTTTGTGCATTGCATTGACCACATTAAATAAGAAGATTCAGGGATTGAGGTGACTAGTTGTGAAGAACCTAAAAAAATGGGTTTAACCTAGATTTTGGGGAAGGAGACAAGTAGAATTCACAACCATTGTTATTGAGTTGATTAAATTTGACTTCGTCGGGATGATCAACTTGCACAGAAGAATCATTCCTAGAATTGTTAGTGAACACCACCAATCAATTTATATTTTCTCAAAGAATGCAACATGAATGAACATTCCCATGAAAAAAAGGATGAACTATGACTTGATTAGATCAAAATAACGTAGTGTTAATCAATTGTGGAAAACATTAATGCATATCAATTATGACACAACTCATCATTTTTTACCATATAAGAGAGGATGTGATTTCATAAGACTATATAAGTTTGAAAATAAGATTTTGTCTTTCCATATACTTCATAGCATAAACATTGGATCTATGCTCCATAATGATTTTATCATGAATGATTTCTAAGGTGAGGAGCCTCAATCTCTAAACAAGTCTTGAACATTAATCACTATTAGCTTAGCATTTCTATTGAATCTTTACCAACAATTCCATACTTGAGAAATAAATTCGCAATCTAGTATAAGATGTAAAATTTCTTCCACATACTTCTTGCATCCCGAGAATCTAGTAGGACCTTAATCTCCTATGAATCTAAAGGGTTTCTCTAACATAATTTTCCTCCTAGAGAGTAAAATAACCAAGGATACCACTTTACCCAAATATCTAGTTCGCAATATCTTCTTCCATACCTTGGATTGATGGATATGCTAAGATTAGTTTAAATATATGAGGTATCCCTCCTTTACAATGTATTTACCTAAGTATGACCCCCATCTCAAAATTCCTTCTCCACTCCTTTATAGTACCAACCTTTGCATCAAAATGTTTCTAATCAATTTTAATTTCTTCTATGATATCTCCATTTCTAATTGGCTTGGATCACACCAAACTCTAAAAGGGTTAGAGGATTCACTAGGTTACCAATATAAAGAAATCAAAGACCAGTCACATTGAATCATTTCTTCTCTAACTTCTAGTAAATTCTCATGGGAATTGAGGGGTGTCTCCATCTTGAATCTCCTAAAAGTTGTATTATAGATTAAAAATAATGGCTTGAGTAGGATGTTCTAAAATGTAGATCCTTTGGGAAAATGCTTCATATTCAAGATGGATCTTAAGTCTGCACATTCCATGTATTTCACTCTAAGGATTTTCCTCCATAGTGATTTTGGCTCCAAGATCATTCTCCAAACTAGTTTGGATGAAAGTGTTTTGCTCATAAGGTCTATATGCTTCAAACCTAAAATACTTGGGAAGAGGAGCCTCTTTCTAGGAGATGTGGTATCATTTCTTCTCCTCCTTGGATCCACTTTACAAAAACTAGATGGATTCTATATTTGTCATGATAATTTTAAGTGCCAATAAAACCAAACTTAAGAAAATAGGAATGGAGGAGAGAATGGATCCAGTGCAAACCAATTGATATAGATCATTTGGTTGTGTGACTCAGGTTCCCTCAAATTCAAAAGACATCTTTCCTCTTTTTAAGTTAATGATTTCATCATTATCATATGACCTTTTGATTCTTGTTAGCACAATATATAGGTCTTTTTCATCCATGATTTCTATAACTTCAAATTCAACAATTGTTTTTACTCTTGGAGGCTTACTTTAACATTTTATAATCTATTGACGTGGTATATTTTGTACTAGTGTGAAAGATGCAACTAAATGGGAGAGAGAAAAAATCTGTGGATCCCCATTGTTTCCTAGGATTTCTTTGGTAATATATTTACATTAGACCCAAAATCTAGCATCATGTTCCTAACTTCATATCTTACAATCTCATTAGTTAGCCTAAATTCCTTACCTATTATGAGTTGATCAATGGGTTGTTGTGTATCAAGGTACTGCACCTACGGAAATCTCAACATAAGACTGGATAAAGTTGGATCAGAAAGAAAAGAGCACAATCCGATTGTCTCTCAGATTCAATATTTTTTTAATATTTTATTTGTAAATTCAAGCATTTTTTTATGTTTAAGGTTTTTGTTCTAAATGGTATTGGTTGTCGAGATCATAGTTTCTACCAGGTTGCAATTTTAACCCCCCCAAAAAAGGGGGTGATGTTGTGAGTAACACCTCTTGTTTCAGGTTTGATTTTAAGGTTTTTATTTGTAACTTTGTAGATGATGATTGAAATTTTTTCTAATTTTAACTCTAAAAAAAATGATTGCTACTAGTAGAGCCATTTTTTGAAATGGGGGTAAAAATAACCCCTAAATGTGACCTCTAAAAAAACAAAAATGTTAGAGAGTTCTCATAAATGGTGGTAGATTTTGTACTAGCGTGCAAGATGCAACTAAATGGGAGAGAAAAAAAAAACCCTGTGGATTCCCATCATTTCCTAGGATTTCTTTGGTAATATATTTACGTTAGACCCAAAATATAGCATCACATTCTTGACTTCATATCTTACAATTTCAATAGTTAGCCCAAATTCTTTACCTATTCTAAGTTGATCAATGGTCATTGTGGATCCAGGTACTACACCTACGGGACTGTCAACAAAAGACTGGACAAAGTTGGATCGAAAAGAAAAGAGCACAATCTAGTTGTCTCTCTCAAATTCAATATTAGTGATTCAATATTTTTATTTTTTATTTTTAAATTTAATTGTTTTTTTATGTTTAAGGTTTTTGTTCGAAATGGTATTGGTTGTCAAGATCACATTTTCACCTATTTCTAATTTTAAGCCTGAAAAAAGGGGATGATGATGTGAGAAACACCTCTTGTTTCAAGCTTGATTTTAAGGTTTTTATTTGTACATTTATAAATGATGATTGCAAAGTTTTGTATTTTTAACTCTAAAAAAATTAACTACTACCTATAGCATTAGTTTTTGAAATGGGGGTAAAAATAGCCCCTAAATTTGACCTCTAAAAAAACAATAACTTTGGAGAGTTCTTGTCAAGTTGGTAACTATGTTTTGTGTGATGCAAGTGAATATTAAAGCTTATGAGATGACAATGTGGATTTTAAGGGTTGGAAAATTGGTGTGATGCTAGCTTATAGTTGAGCTCTTAGAAAGGTTAGTATAGCTTGGTGGGATGATTTTCTAGTCCTTGTTTTTTCTAGTTAGTATTTGTAGTAATTATGGATGTCATGGCTACACTACTACAATACAGGGTTGTAATGTCACTTTTTGCATCCTCATGTAGTGAAATGGTTTTGGAAAAAAATGAAGTATATATGACGCAAAATACTATGCAATAGTGTGCATCATTGTTTTGCGTCATATGTGCATCATCATAAAGTCATTTTTTAATCATGTGCACTTTGGATAACATCTTCACAACATCAATTTTTACAACACATAATTTGTGTGTCATATATGCATCATCTAGTGTTGAACTTACAAAAAATTATCTTAGAAAGTTTCTTTTGTGTCTAATTTGTGTCAAAAACATGTTTATTGTGTCATATTAGTGTATCTATGCATCTATAAGTGCGTCAAGTTATGTCTCAGTTACATCCTTATATCATCATTCAGTGTTATTATACATATATTTTGCATCTTCTTTGAGTCTTTTTGCATATTTTACATTATTCCGAGTCAATTTAACATCATAGTTGTGTCCTACTACATCACAAGTGCATCATAGTCATTTAAATTTTGTCTAAATCACATCATGTTAACACCACAAATGTACCATATTTATGTCACAAGTTCATTGTATCAATGTCATAATTGAGACATAATTATTATTGAAGATTTAATTATTTTTATTAATGGAGATTCTTTTGGAGAGATTGCATCTATTTTTGAATCAAAGTTTTGGACCAATCCAATGTGGTCCATCATCACAATCTATCAATATTTCCCAATGATGGATCACATTAGCCTGGTCTGAAACGTTGATTCCAAAATAGATGTGATGTTTTCAAAAGAATCTCCATACAATGACATAAACCATAGAAGATTGAGATTATAAATATTTTTTAATTTCATTATCATTTATTATTTATTTATTATTATTATTAATTTAATTATTATTGATGATTTAATTATGTTTATTAATTTAATTTTTATTTATTACATAATTTAAAAAAATTCCAAGAAAAAAATGTATTTTTCATTCAAGGATATTTAAAAATGCATTCAACATGGTGTTTGATGCACAATTTTGAAAGTTTGTGATATTGTATGTACATATCACTGAACTTCATGTAGTTCTACCCATTATTCATTAGAAATATAATTCTAATATTAACATGTCCAAAGGACTTACATTGCATTTTATCAAAACTCCTATCAAGCAACCAGATCAAATCATGTCAAAAGATTACATTGAAATTGAGCCACGGGATACAATTAAAGCTCAAAAACATTAGTGGACCTGGAGGAGAATACAATCCCCTCTTGGAATTCATCTTCAATGATATGATTTTCCATCTTCAAACCATCTTTAGAAAGGGTATCAGCCTAAACATTGATCTCCATGTAGACATGCTTGAAATATCCTTCAAATTCTTATCCACTGGGGATAAACAAGTACTATGGACCTGAAGTTGATCCTACATCCAATTTATAGTGAGAGATGAATTTCCAAAACATGAATCTTGACAACTCTTGGAAATTCATATCCATGGTCTCTTTATGCCACAAATCCTGAAAACCCAAGAAAGTATCTAAATCTTATTAGACCTGCATAGAGAATGTAGAAGACAAGAAAAGATGAGTGGTAGTCTCCTCATTTTTTTGCACAATGAACACCTTCGAGTGTTAATCTCATTCCTCTTTTGAAACATTTCTCAATTCAATACTCTGTTATTCAGAATCATCCACATGAACAATATAATATTAGGCGGACCCTTAACCTTCCACATTTTACCACCATCATCTGATCTCAGTAGGGTTAAGGGATTGCAGAGATAGATATTCAAGCTTCCTAGTGTAATCACCCACATTCTTGTTCATTTCCCATACTAAATCGTGGGGATCCCTAATCAACTTTATATGGGCTCTTATAATTTTAGTAAAAAATGAATCACATCCTTGACTCATCTTATCATTCAACCCTAATTCTTGAGATAATAACCAACCTTGGGTCCATAGGGAAGTTTCACTTGGATTGTTGACCATATTTAGTATCCACCTCCCCAACTCCTGCAAAGTTAACACTAGATTTTCAGCAAGAAATACCTCTTAGCCACATCCCATGATTGCATTCATCCCTCTCCTCACATATGCCCCATTGCCAACCCTCCTAGCCAAATATTTACCAATCATAGGGAAGGCTAATGTCATGGATTTCCATTGATTTGACATGTTTTGGATACTTTTCCTCTCCATTCTTACCTATTCCAAGAGTGTATCTGGTGCAATGTATTTATGTATGATGATCCTCCTCCAAAGACCGTCTTTTGTAAGTAAATTACATAGTTACTTTGCAACAAAGGACTAACCAAACAAGTGAATATATTTGATCCCCCAACCCCCCTAATATTTAGGTGTAGCTATTAGCTTCCATCTAGCTAGGTGAGATCCCTTATACTCAATGCTTCATTTCCATAAAAATTAAAAAAAACATTTTCAGATCCTTTCCAAAACTCCCTTTGGGATGTGGGATAAAGTGTGCTAGAATACTAGAATTGCCTCTAATACAAATTTTACAAGAACTACCCTACCCCTCCCCCAAGAGAGCCACCTATTGCACTAGAAATAAATGTGATTTCCGATCCTTTTTAAAGGCCATCCCCAATCATCTTTACCATAATTGTTCGGTTTTAGAATAAAACCAAGGTATTTTACCCCTTCATTAATACCAAGATGATAAAAAGGAAAGATTGTTTCCATCCTAGTATTATGAGTGTCATCCAAGACAGATATGAAAAAATAATATTTATTCTCATTAATCTCCATAACAAAAGTAGCACAATAGAGTTGTAAAATATCCTTGAAAATCTGGGATTCATCATCATTATCAAAATAGAAAAGAAATAATTCATCAACAAAAAGGAGATTTGTTAATGATTCACTCCCCACCTTAATGCTTGAAAGCTTCCTTTATTTCTTAGCCTCATTAATCAACCTACTAAGTCCTTCTGCCACCAACATGAAGATACACAGGGACAGAGGGAAGCCCTTCTTGAGCCCTCTTGAAGGATTAAAGAAAGAAGAGGAAGATCCATTTATGAACACAACAAAGAGATTATAAGACACATGCCTCGTAATCCATTTTACCAAAGGCAGAGAAAACCCTAAATGAATCAGTAGAAGCCAAAGATACAACCAAGAGACCTTATCATAAGCTTTGGATAGGTACAATTTGATAACTACAACAAGATATCAAGAGATATTGATAGTGTGAAGACCCTTCTGAGAAAATCTTGTGGCTTCATGAATCTACCTCCCCTCAAGAAACCCAAAATTCTCAGGAGAGATAAACCTAGAGAGAATGGGATTAAGTCTAATAACAATGATCTTAGAAATGATTTTTTACACACAATTTCATAATGATATTGGCCTAAAACTATCAAATCTCTCTGGATGATCATACTTGGGGATAAGGGATATAAAGGTGGATTTGATAATCCTAGGGACCTTCTGTGAAAGTTTAAACTATTCTACCACCCTTAATAAACCTTCCCCAATCAACTCAAAGAATTCCCAATAAAATTCAGAAATCCACTTTGGACCAGGACTTCTATCCTTTTGGAAAGTATTTAAAACAACAAGAAATTCCTCCCTGGAGACTTCCTTAAATATTTGTTCATTATCCTCCCCATCAACCATCCTAGGAAAATAAGCAACCACTCTAATAATTTCTCCTATGTTTTCCCTCTTAGGTTCCTTAAAGATATCACTGAAGTATTACACCCTTAGGTATTCCAACTCCTGAAAAAACTTGAACCTTATCTCCTTCTCTTTTATATGGTGTTCAAATTGTATTCTGACTTTTCCTAATCCTAAAATAATTATGGAAAACTTTGGTATTATGGTCCCCCTAGTCAAGCCAAATGGCCCTACTTTTTATTTTCCAATCATTCTCCTTCTTCAACAAAAGCTTACATTTTTTGGATTCCAAAAGTTTTATAATATTTAACACTTCTTCACTAAATAACCCTTCAAAATTTTCTTTAAAAATTCTATCCATATTATTTTCAACATCCTTCAACTGGATATCCCTATCCCTGTACATCTCCCCTACCCAAAATGCAACTTTCTCTTTCACCAATTTTAATGAGCTAGTAAACTGAGAACAAGCAGAATAATCCAAATTTTCGTCATAGTGCTTCGAAGAGGATTTCACCAAATACTAAAACTCATGTTCATGAAACCAACTAGGATTATATTTGAAATGTGTCCCATGATTTAGTGTTCCTTGATGTAATTCCAACACAATTTGGAAGTGATCCAAACATTAGGAAGAATCAATCCATGTCCCATACATTTCCACCTTTTTCCAACAATGCATGATGTATGAGAAACCTTCCCAATCACTTGGAAAACCATTCCACATATGATTTGTTATTTTACCAAGTAAACCTCAAATAAATATGTTCAATATCAATCCAACCTACCCTCTCAAATTAATAATTTTTCCAACCTATCTTGTCTTGCAAAGATACCCCAAATCTCACCTCTATTCAAAGTGAGATTCATATCTCCCCCGTGATCAAATTTTCAACCTTTTTCCATTGTCTATTGAAAGTGAGATTCATATGTCCCTCATGATCGGTCCAAATAGTTTTTTCCCCTCATAAGTTCCATATGCGTTGAGCAAGGTCAACTCAATGCCAATACTCTTGCTAAAAACCTCTATGCATAGACTAAAACACAAAACAAAAGAGTCAATTAATGAAATGTTCTAACTCCAACCAGTAATGAGGCCACCAAAAAACAATTTAGCATCCAGACCCAAGAATTCCCATTTGTAACACACCCAACCCCCTAAGTACCCTTTTAAGGGATGGGTTGGTAAATTTTCATTTTTTCTCAATCATCTCAATACCTCTTCTCGAGGGAACCATTATCGTCTGCTCATCAAGAGCTTCCCAAACACTGTCACTATGCTCCAAATCAAGCTATGGATCAAAATTTAATTACCATATCCGCCTGATTTCCACGTGGCATCCACCTGACTACTGCTACATGTGTCATCCGACCTGGAATTGTCGTGGCATCTGACCCCTTTCCCACCAAATCCTTAATCTATTTGTTTCTCCAAATAAACAACTAGGATCCATTTGAATTTCTCCACTTGTGTGACAATTAACGTCTGGCCCACTTCCATTTCTTCCCTAAATCCTTGTGGGACCCACCAAGATCGACGAATGAAATCATGTCTAGCCATTACTTCGATCGAAGGCCCAGATCGGCTTTCGCAATCACTCCATCAAAGCTCACCTGCCCATGGTGACTCAAGCACACCGACATGACAACTCTGAAGGATGATAAGGATCTTCCCATACCCCTTAGCTCTTAAGAGTAAGATCCTGCGATATGTCTTGGGATTTTAATGTCAATAGGTCCCACGGTCATATTTCTTGAAGCAATCACAGGGATCCGCATGGCCTTATCTAGACACGTTGGGACTGTGACGTCATTATTCCTTCATCCTTTCCCATACGGTTCCTGTGCCTTTTGACAGCTAAGATCGCTCCCCAACTGGTCGTCGATCTACGGTTTAGATTGGATCTCGGAGTTCTCCTATCATAGTGCTTCTACTTCAGCCTCTAAGGAAACTTCGACTGTCGAAATTTGATGGTGTTTTCCACTGGGCATCTGAGGCCACCGTGTACTTTCCACCTAGGCATCCATTTCCATGTGTAACTTCCACCTGGCATGACACATGGCACACACGTTCCCACGAAACTTTTCCTCAAAGGGCCAAAAATTCATGACATGTGGCACAATATTTACTTGACACATGGCACCATAAACATTGCGACACGTGTAGATTTTAACACTGTACAATATTTACTGCAAACAGATTTTCAGTAAAAGAACAAAAAAGATACAATGGCAAATACAAACATTACACAGAGATTTTTTCCCTGGAAACCCAAATCGGCAAAACCAGCATATTCTATATTCATTCATTGTGATATATTATTTACAATACAATATACATATAGGAGCCAACAACATCCAAAACCCTAACCCAATGAATTGGATTAGTCAACAACCCTAATTCCTTAACCAGAAATAGAAAACTATAGGCAAAAACCATGTGCCAAAAAACCACCCAAAAATGCGACACATTTCCCGAGGAAAAAATATTCTCGGGGGCGCTGCCCCCGAATCCCTACGTGGGGGGATTTCTCCTCCCCTCAAACTCCCCTGTGCATTTAGCGCAATGCAGACACTACTACTTGTGCAAAGAATATAACACATACCCAACATTCTCCCACTTGTTGTTTTATTTGCATACAGGGGGTTATAGGGTTGCATATTTAACAATCAAGGGCAACAATGCTCATGGATCCTCTACACCAAAAGAAATTCTCAGTGCTCACATATTTTGTTAATGAATCTGCAACATTTTTCAAACTGTCCACCTTCATCAACAATACTTTATTTTCTTCAACCATGTCTCTTACAAAGTGATATTGAATATCAATATGCTTTGTCTTTGAATGATAAGTCAGGTTCTTTGCCAGAAAAAATTCACACTGACTGTCAGAATCTATCCTTACAACTTGTTGTACCAACCCAATACCTGAACACAATCTTTGTAACCATACTGCTTCCTTACTTGCATGGGTGAATGCCATGTATTCAACTTCTGTAGTTGAAAGTGCCACTACAACCTGTCTTTTGCTCATCCAACTTATTGTTGCTCCAAATAGGTTATACACATACACACTTGTAGATCTCCTATGATCCAGATGTCCAGCCTATTCTGCATCCACAAAGCCATGTATATCCACCACTCTGTCCAATCCCGGTCTTCCTTGGTAGCATAATCCATAGCTAGCAGTACCACACAAATAACTAAAAACCCTTTTTATTGTTGTCCAATGCTGGACCTTCCCTCGTTTTGACATATAATTGCTCAAAACTTCCACTGCATGTGAAATGTTTGATCTAGGACAGACCATTGCATACATCAAACTGCCAACTGCGCTCACATATGGCACACGAGACATGTCCTCCTCTTCTTCTTGTGTCTTGGGACACTAATCCACATATAACTTTACACCAATAGGAATAGGAACCTTGATCAGTTTACATTTCTGCATATTAAACCTCTGCAATACTGTCTTGCCATATTTTCTTTGATTTAACCATATTTTCCTTTTTTTCCGATATCTTTTAATTTCCATGCCCAAAAATAAATTTGAAGCACCGAGATCCTTCATGTCAAACTTAGAGGACAACTGAGTTTTCACATCCTGGATAATCTCCTTGTTGTTTCCTATCAGAAACATGTCATCCACATACAAGACCAAATAAATCAAATGATCACCAATTAATTTAAAATACACACAGTAATCCTCTTTGCTTCTTGTGAAGCCAAGTCCCAACATATAAGTATCAAATTTTTGTTACCACATCCTTGGTGATTGTTTTAACCCATACAGGGACTTTTTCAGCTTGCATACCAACTCCTTCTTTCCCTTCATAGCATAACCTTTTGGTTGCTTCATATAGATTTCTTCTTCTAGATCCCCATGTAGGAATGTTGTCTTCACATCCATCTATTCTACTTCAAAATCAAATGCAACAACAACAAATAACATAAATCTTATAGAGGTTAACTTGGAAACAAGAGAAAAAATCTCACCAAAATCAATTCCCTCAACCTGGGAATAACCCTTTTCTATTAACCGAGCTTTGTATTTCTCCACTTTTCCTTCTGCATTAAGCTTATTTTTAAATACCTATTTTTTTCCAATAGGCTTTCTTCCAGTCAACAACTCCACTAGATCCCAAGCCTCATTCTTATCCAAATCTTCCATTTCTTCATCCATGGCCCTTTTCCAGAGATTTCCATCCTCTGAATCCACTGCTTCCCTAACAGTTTTAGGATAATCTTTAGTAATAGACAAAGAAAAATTTGAATGGAAATTAGATGGAGTATATCTTTCCGGCAACCTTCTTTCTCGAACCGATCTCCTCAATAATGGAGTATGAGGATCTTCTTTTTTTGATTCTTGTTCTTCTGTAGAGTATGACTCATCATCCTTTAAATCAAACTCTATTTTCTCTGGTTCTTCCTTACTTGGTAGGACTTCATGTTTAACACCATCCTTCATTTCTCTAAATACCACATCTCGGCTATACACTACCTTCTTAGTATCTGGGTTCCAAAGCTTATAACCTTTGAGACCATATTTATATCCAATAAATATACACTTTTAAGCCTTCTTATCTAGATTACTCTTGTTTTCCTATGGAACATGAACATATGCATCACAATCAAATACCTTGAGATGTGTGAGAGAAGGTTTCTTACCAGTCCATACCTCTTGTGGAGTCTTGTCATCCAGTGATGATGAGGGTGATTTCTTGACCAGGTAACATGTAGTACCCACTGCCTCTACCTAGAATTCTTGCCCTAACCCGACACCACTGAGCATGCACCTTGCTTTTTCCATCAGCGTTTTGTTCATCCTTTCTGCAAATCCATTCTATTGAGGTGTATATGGAGTAGTCTTCTTCCTTTCTACACCACACTTCTTACATAATTATTCAAATTCACTCCCGCAGAACTCTCTGCCATTATCTGTCCTCAACACCTTAATTCTTTTCTCTGCTTGATTCTCAACAAGAGCCTTAAACTCTTTAAACCTTTCAAAGACTTCAGATTTCTTCCTAAGGAAATATATCCAAGTATTCCTCAAGAAGTCATATATAAATGAGACATAGTACACATATTTTCCCAATGATGGGACCGATACAGGTCCAAAAACATCATTGTGAACTAGCTGTAAAATTCCTTCTGCCCTCGTTGCACCAGAAGGGAATCTTACCCGATTCTGCTTCCCATATACACAATGTTCATAAAAATCAAAATCTAGAGAGCAGTTGGACATACCTTCAACCATACCTTTACTGTGTAGTAGTCGAAAACATTTCTCTCTGATATGCCCCAGTCTTTGATGCCACAGCATAACCTTTTCTCCAGAGACTGTAGGCGTTATTTATTCTTCAACTCCAATATCAGGAACAATGGAACCATTACACCTGTCACTAATAGTGCTTCCTTGCATCTTATACAGAGTTCCAAACCGAACTCGTTTCAACAACACCATTGCTCCTCGAACCATCATGCATGCTTCCTTTTCAAATATTGTTTTTACCCCTGCATCGTCCATTTTTCTTACAAAAATCAAATTTTTGGCCAAACCTGAAATGTACATAACACCAAGCAGTGTTCTAATCCTTCCATCTACGAGTCTCAACTTGACTTGTCCTTGTCCTATGATTCTGGTTGTCGAATCATCACCTAAGAAAACATTACCTCCATCATACCTTTCATATTCATAGAACCACTCCCTTTGGGGAGTCATATGAAAGGATGCACCTGAGTCAACCAACCATGTCTCATGATCTGCATGTGTGCTTGAATAATTCACGTACACATCCCCTCCTTCTTCCTTGGAGGTCTTTTCTTCTATAGAAGGAGATTCTTTAGATCCCTTTTTTTTTTTTCTGAACTTTGGATCTACACTACTTCTTGTAGTGCCCTTCTTTTCCACATATCCAACATACCTTTACAAACTTTCAAGGAGATTTAGATCTACCCTTAGACTTAGATCTCCCACTTGAGAACTTAGATCTATTTCTTTCCTGGGAGTGTCCTCTTGCAAATAATGCGTATGTGCTCTGTCCTTCCATATTTTTCTGTCTCATATCCTCCAACAATAAGGATGAGACCACTTCATAAAACTTCAAGGATGTTGCATTACTACCTATGGCCACAACTAGAATATCCCATGAGTCTGGTAAAGAACAAAGTAAACTGATACACTTATCTTCATCTGAAATTTTAATCTCAACAGATACTGACTGACTTACCACAGTATTGAAAGTGTTCAAATGCTCTGCCACTGAGTCTCCATCTCTCATCCTCAGATTATACAGCTTCTTTCTCAGGAATATTTTATTTACTAGGGACTTAGACTGATACAACTTCCCCAACTTATCCCATAAATCCTTGGTTGTAGCTTCCTCTGACACATTCAGTAATACTGAATCTGAGAGACACAGTCGGATTGTGCTCTTCGCCTTCTGATCCGACTTTTTCCAGTAATTTGTTGAAGTTCATGTAGTTGCAGTACCTGGATCTACCACGATCCACTGACCTCTGTCCACCAACATATCTTCCATCTTGAGCTTCCACAACTCAAAACCTTTCCCATTAAACTTCTTGATCTTCATTTTCAAATTGCTTGCCATTTCTTTTCACCTGAAAAATCAATACCACAGATCTCCCACTGTAAAAATTCTTATAAAAGTCTCAAGACAAACCCTTGACCACAAAGGAATCCCCCTAAAGAGAACAAAGCTCTGATACCAAATGTAGATTTTAACCTTTTACAATATTTACTGCAAACATATTTTCAGTAAAAGAATAGAAAAGATACAATGGAAAATACAAACATTACACAGATATTTTTCCCCTGGAAAACCAAACTAGGAAAACCAACATATTCTATATTCATTCATTGTGATACATTATTTATAATACAATATACATATAGGAGCCAACGGCATCCAAAACCCTAACCCAATGACTTGGATTAGTCAACAACCCTAATTCTTTAACCGGAAATAGAAAACCATCGGTAAAAACCATGTGCTGAAAAACTGCCCAAAAATGTGACACATTTACCAAGGAAAAACAAATTGGGGGTGCTACTCCCAAACCCCTGCACGGGGGGATTTCACCCCCTTACACCCGCCTACGTGTCCAGTGCAACGCATACACTACTATTTGTGCGCACATACACTACTACTTGTGCAAATAATATAACACATACACAACAACACATGGGCTGAGGTAGGTCTACACATCATCATGGGTTATATGTTTCTATCTTCCAGGTGTGGCACATTGGTTTTGGTGACATCATTCCCTTTACCATCATTCACCAAGGAAACTGTTAGGTATCCCCGACAGATCAAAGACTATGATTAAATATTTCTCTGGCACTGATCAATAGTCGATATCTACTCTCAGAGTCCCTCCTTCAGAGTGCATCTCCTTCGGGACTACAACTTACTCCGAATGATATCCTCCGATGGATGGCTAGGATCTATTATCTCACTAGATCGATGGTCGATATCTAATCCCGCCCTTACACTGACCAAGGGTTTAGATCTAACCATCGTGCCAAATCTATGACCATGATTCTTTGAGGAAAAACAAGGTTTTATCACTCACCAATGATATTGTTGGGTCTTTACCCCAAATTGATGACTCAACTCAAATCCTCCCTTACTCTGATAAACCATCTAGATCATCCCTCAGAGTCTTCTTCGTTGGAGTTCACCTTAACATCTTACTCCAATAGGTACCCTATGATGAATGGCTAAGATATATTATCTTTCCATATCGACAAAAGAGATTTAATCATGCCCCTACCTCGACCAAGGGTCCATATATAACTGTTGTGCCAAATCGACGACCACAATCCTCCGAGGAAAAACAAGGTTTTTCTTCGGCTTATCGGTTTGGTTCAAGACTTAGTCAATTTCACGAAGATTTATTGAGTCCTTTCAAGACTTAATGAGTTTCAATATTTCTCACCTTGATCCAAGGCATTCCTTTTCCTACCCAGGGTACCTCTATTTCATCTTATCCCACAAGGTTCCTTTTTTGCAGGGATCCAAAATATATGACACGCAAGTGTGCACACACACACACACATAATCACAACAACACATACACTAAGTAGTGATGTCGGTTCTCTTTTCAACTTAAGATATAACAAAGATTCAGATTATTTGCATACTCAAATGACTATGTGATTTATGCCCTTCCAGAGTTACCCATTACACAAGATTATCACAGGAAAATACTCGTAGCTATTTTAATAAAGACAGAGACTGTATGTAACCAAGGACAAAAGACTTTCATGCAGATATATTTCAATCAAATTTGAGGTTATTTCCAGGAATACACAGTAACTTCAAAAGTTAGGTATTCATGTCCAAAACTCATCATGCAAAGCATTCAACTACCTACAACTTTTTTTTCTGGTGCACCTGAAAAAACTCAGACCGATGCACACTTTGTAGCCTTTAAGCTTGGTGTGAAACTAAAAAAACTCATTATGGTGGACACTCTATGTCATTCCTCATGCATTTCCTTAAGCGCACATAAAACTATGGAATAAGCATGCACAACTTTGTTTCTTCTCACGTGAAAAAGTGACCCCAAAACTTTGGGTGCCAAGTAAATAATCCTCCACCTAAGGGTTACCGTTATCCTTTGGAGAAACCAGAGTACCCTACCTTCCACAATCTAAAACATGAGATTGTAGATTAAGAGTTTTTCAAACCCACATCTTCTTGGTGAAACCTTTGTCATAATCTACCATAATATGACAAACTGCATGATGTCATCCACATCTGAAGGGGACATTTAAGTAGTCTAGACATTGAGCAAAGGAGTGACCATCCATAATGAGATTAATGGACTCTTATAATCTACCTCGAACATCCAACTCAACTAGAATTCTAGCTACAGACCATTGCATATTAGTAAGAAATCTCTCATCCACAACCAATGTTCCACCCAACCTATCACCTATATTTTTAATCTTTTGTACCATCCACCATTCCATAGGCAAGCCTAGAAGTTTAATCTATACCACAAACTTGTTTGAAAATTCATCATTAGCATCGAACAAAGGATGTCAAGGGCGACATAAATGAAGTATCCCAGAGCCAAACACCTTTGAAGATTTTCAAATCATCATCATCCAACCTAAATATGAACCCCGACCATCCTCTCGACAAGGTGTGGAAAGATGGAATATATCCCAAAACCAAGAGCCATTTCTCATTTATCCAACCTTATAAAGATTACAATGAAATCCTTCTTCCACCGAACTTACCCACTAGGGTTTTTCCATTCACATCCAAAATATCTCCAACCATGATATATTTCCCATTGACTAAAGACACTACTTTCCCCTTGTTTCTTATCGTATTCTTATTCTTCTTCTAAATATGACCCTCCTTCCTATCATAATTTCCTCCCTGTAGATGGATCATGTCTAAGGACCTACCGGCTATACCATTTCCTCTAGCATAACTTATAGAATGAGGTTCAAAGTGCCCCTCGACAGAAGGATCGAGAAACCTTACTTCAGTAGATGGGTATTTCTCCCAGACAATAGTAACATCACAGATATGTTGATCACATGCACTGAAAGGACTGTCAACATTCCTTGGGCCTTGGAAAACTAGGTGTCCATTGATTTTCCAAGGGACGATAAATCCAAGGCATATCATTTAAACAAAACCCTATCCCTATCATTCCATAGGATTCTATCAACCTTATCACATAGGGATAAAAGTGCTTATTTATATGATTGTTGAGTACTTGGCGTATTGGGCCTGATTCGCTCCACCATACTACAGATTTTAGCTACCAAGTTTGTTATATTTGGCTGAGAGTATTGAACAAAAATATCTTCCTCCAATAAGGAGTCCTCAAAATAGTCTACAAGAGGCTACAAGCTCTCCTCCACCATCCTTCCCTGATAAAAAATATTAATTTATCACAATATTATATTATATATATAACTGCAACTTATATATTTTATAATCTATTTTTACAGATTAGATGATGATATTATATAGTTAATACTATTATTATTTTTAGTATTATTATAATTATATATTCAAATTTCTTATTAAACATTTAAAATAATGATATAGTTAATTAATTATGAATTAATTTAAATAAAATATGACATACATTTAAATATTTTGGAATTACATCATTTATTGTGTGTGCACAAGAATCCAAACCTTTAATTATTAGCACCCCTAACTTAGTGTGTTGTAGTGCATATGCTTTTCCTATTAATATTTTCCTTGGGAGGCCCATTTTAGACCCCAAATTTACTCTAGTACTTTCAAATTACTTTTCTCTTTTCTACTCTTGTCAATTGGATTTTCAATTAAAACCCTCATCTCATTTGCATTGTTGGTGCTAACATCTCTTCTATATGACAAAAGGAGAATTCTTTGTTAAAGTTTTCTTTCAACATTTTCTAGCTCCATGACTCTTCTTTTGCCTCTTCCACCTTATACCATTTATATGCCATGTCCTCCAATTGCTTAGGAACATGTGTGACCACCCACTCTCTTCATGGTATTCAATTTCCTTCCGTCTTTTTCACAATCATCTGTATGTCTTTCAACTAAGAATTTAGGATTATATTTTATTATTCGAGTCACTACTATCAACTTATTTTCTCCAAATATTTCTACAAAATAGGTCAAATATATGGTATAGGTCTCTATTCGATGAGTATGGATGCCCCACCAATGAGTAGCTTAACCCATGAAGGACTCTACTAAAATTTGTATTCGGCGTTGGTTTCCTACATTCTTAGACATTTCCTCAACATTTATTGCAAATGAATCCCCCTCCTTAAATATCCATGGTCAGAAGTGAGTCGATTTCAACTTTGTGGGGATTAGACTTGGGTATTGTCTAATCTCATTGATCTCAAATACAAGTAGTGTTTCTCTTATTGAGAAGCAATTTTTGGTGCTAAATTTAGAGATAACCTCAATTCCAACACTTTATTTCTCCAAAATCATAGTTTCCCATTTTCCGTTTGTAGAGCTCAATGCCTAAGTTTGACCCTTAGACATAGGATTTTGTAGGTGAAATTCACCCATAACATTAGATTCAATATATTCCTAATTTTCTTGTAGGTCATAGTACAAATTCCTAATGTCATATTTTGCTTCCAATGGTTTCAGTGAAGGTTTTCCTTCATTGGGGTCTAGAGGGATGATGTTTTTTTTTCCCATTCCCTTTAAGCTTTATCTCATCCTTCTCTAGAGAGATTGGTTCTTTTGTTTTCCTTCCCTTAGTTCTTCCCATTAGACCTACATAAACTACTCTTTCTTCAAATAGGTCAATAATCTCAAAGTCAACGATGGTTGATATTTCCATGATTCTCATTTCTTCTCCTTTTAGTAACCCAGTAGATTTTACAAATATTTGGTTGGCTAGCTTTATAAAACTCTTGGACCTTAGGAGTTGAGGTCTTCCCATCTTGATCCAAGTTTCCTTGGGTAGGATATTCACCTATGACCCAAACTTGACCACAACTTGAGGAATAGAGAATCCTTCTATTTTCAATTCAACTTGGGGATCATAATCATCTTTTATATTATCTCCTTGGTTTAGTTGACAAACATTCTTAATTAATTTGTTTTCATTTTTTGGTTGTAGTGCTTCAATATATTTAATAGTTCTATCAATATTTCTACAACTTCTTCCTCTATTAATACATCCAAAAATTCTTCAACAACAATATTATTTTCTTTCTTTTGTTTGACTTGGTTTGGTTTCATATCCTCTTCTTCCTTGACCATGTTTCTAAACATGCTTATAGCCTCGTTATGTATTCTTTTTAATTTTTTGGTTTTTAATACATAAATTTCTCTTCCATCCTAGGTTTTTACTTGAGGCATTCTCTATAAAAGAGCATCTTATTTTGTTTTAGCTCCTAATCTTGTGACCACATTCAAGCTTTAATAATTCAATTCTCCATGCTTCGGTACAATTTGTAGAATATTTACATTTCTTCTATTCCTTGTTTTCTCTAGCATATCGAGAAATCCTCTATGGAGTGATCTCCCAAATGGGAGTGGTTGTTGAATCTCAGGTTATTATTTTCCTTCCTCATTTTTTCTAGCATATCAAGAAATCCTCCATGGAATGATCTCCCAAATGGCAGTGATCTCCCAAATGGCAGTGGTTGCTGAATCTCAGATTATTATTTTCCTTAATGGGATAGTAGGGACTAAGGTGATCCTCCATGAAATAAATAAATAATTATTTAAAATCCACCTCATCCTCCACCATAACCACTTTTTCCTCCTCTTCTTCCACCATGGCCTCTTCTTTCCCTATAATCATTTCCCATTCCTCCTTGGGTTTACTTGTTATGATTTGTGGTTTATGTATGGTAAACTTGCTGATAGTTATGCTTTTTCTTCCCATTATATTGATGTGATGTGGTGTGAGCATTAACTTCATAAATATCATACCGCATTTTCTTATTGTTTCTTAAATTATGAGGGCTTTCTCTTGTGTTGTGATTAGACGCCAATTCACAAGTTTCACGGTAGCAGTTGGAATCAATATTTCTAACATATTGAGGGATACAAGTCAATGCCTTGAAGTGGCATTCTTCCTTTGCGTGTCACCAAATATCTAACTTATTTGAATGGAGTGTTAGATCTTAGGTATATTGTTTCATTATGTCAATCTTTTCTTCCAATATGCTATTAGTTGACGCGATTACCTTGTCCTCGTCAATTTAAATTGTTGTGTTTTCTTTAGCACTTATTCATATGTTTTTATTTCGTGCATTCTCAAGGGTGTTCCAATATTCTATAAAAATCAAGCCATGGACAATTGGACAAGATGATTCTCATCTATAGCATAAGGAATATGGTTGAGTAGATCCTTAAATATTTTATCATAATCTCATAAAGATTCATTCATAATTTGTTTTATCTCTTTAAGCTTCTATGTTGTGATATGCTTGTTTTTGTTTTTTAATGGTTTATGAAATTCATGAACCATGTTAATTCTCTTTTTCATAAAATCCCCACAAATTGCACCATTTGTTTTATTTCTTTATTTCCTTGGTGATATTTGTTGCATTCCATATCTTTCGTAAATAAGCTAGTGCCTTTGAGGGTCTTCATCTCCTTCGTATAGAGGGAGGATTCAATTGTTAAGGTGTACCATGCTTGCCATCAATTATTGAGCATGTTCTAATTTAGATTCTATTACAAGAATCAACTACTCTTACTTATCCATTGAAGTTTATACACTAATTTGGTCATGGTCACTTTCCTCCTCTTTTTTGCTTCCACTTATTGAAATTTAGTTTGACACTTCTAATATCTATATTCTATAACATTATCCCTTCATAGTATTCTTCTTATATAAACGATTTGATATGGCTATCATTCGAAGGGGTTTGTGTACTAAGTTCCACATGGTGGCACTCTAAGAGACTCTTGACCTAGATTAGTGTCCCCCTTTATTTCCTTGCTCAGAAACAATATTTAATAAATTGTCATCAATCTGAGGCATATGGATCCATCTTATATTAGTAACTTAACCATGTTCATCTAGTTGAATCCAAATCTATGTCAATCTAGGTTTAATGTGTAATCACTATTGGAGGACTTCATTTACATTAAGACTTTTCCTACTTTATTTTGACATTCTTCTTATCACAAGCCTCGACTCATCAACCTCCATGTAATCAACATTGTTTTATAGTCGTGGTCTCCCATGCTAGCCTCTACACTATGCAAAAAATATTCCAAACTAGGAATTGTTGATGGTGCTTCCACTTTTCCATATAGCCAGTCTTCTTGACTCAACTCCAACAATGTTAGGATCGCATCAACTAGTGACTATGTTGGATATACACAATTAGGAACCATCATAGTTGCTTACTCTTTAACAGTTGGTTGGCCTTATCGACTCAACTCATATAGGGTAAGCATCCTATTGACCCAACATTATACTACCTCTTCTCTTCTTCTGGATCGACAAGGCTCTGTAACATCTCTTAAGTCAAATCTCCTCTATTGGCTTTTATCTCTTTCAATTTTCTTCAAGTTGACTATAGATTTACATTCTTTTATTATTCTTCTTTTATTTTCTATGTTTCTTGTTATATTGTATATTCTCTTCTTATCTCAATCTATTTTCTTTCCTTCGCTCTCAAACACGATTTCTTCTTTCACTGGTCTCATTTTTAGCCAATATAATTCAACTAGGGTTTTTCTTCTATATAGTCATCTTAGCCCCCCCATTGCCAACCCTGACACATTAACCTAGTTGACTAGTCAACTAAATATCCTACAACTAAAACCCAAGGGATGCTTCCCCATATTACATCCCTAGTAAACCTGTCAACATAGACTATTGCACCTCACCTACGAGGATTTGAGCCATATTTGAGCCAAATGTCCAACAACTTTGGCTATAACCAATTGAGCTAATCCCATGTGATATTTTAAAAATATTTGGAAACATATCATCTTGCACTTAAGGAATTAAGAGAGAGTGAAATTGTTGATACTTTTCCAACCCCAATTGACATATGAGGGACAACATGTCACAAAAAGGATTTGAACATATGTGATGAGTGTTGATGCGAGGAACAAAAAGTCCTCACTCAAGCATTTTTGAATATTACTAGGCTAAGGTAAGATATCTAGTAATGTTACCCTGGGTTTACAGCCTTGCAAAAATATCAATAAACCCTCAAGAAATATATTCTTGGACCTGATGTTATTATAAATTTGTGTGTTTCTACTTAAAAAAATGAAAAAAATGTTTATATGTAAATGATTACAAGAAACAAAATGAGTGAAATAAAGAAATAAGTACAATCTGTAAATTAGAAATACATAAGTCTCAATTGAGAAAAACCAGACTTTTATTAATAATAGTGTTTCTAAGTTACAACAAGAATGACTCTTTTCAAACCCTTATGAGTGTAAAGACCAAGATCATACTTATAATTCTAAGATGGAATTGAACATCATACATAGAAAATTGGTGTCTAAAAGAAAATGACCAATATTGTATACATTGGATCGACAAAGTCACAATCCCATCAAGTCTTGACTCTGTAAAATAATCTTAATCATACATGAAACTTAATTCAAAAAATCTAATAAAACTACATATACTATCAAGAGAAATGAGTGACCTTCTGAATCTTGTCAAATATCAATGTTTCCTAGTCCTTTCTTCTTTTCCACCTTTAGAAGTATCATGCTATCAACAAGAGCATTTATCCTTTTTAAGAAACTCAGAAATGAAATTCAGAAATTCAGAAATCTCAATACAAAACAAGAGAAAACCTTATCATAAGTGTTTCTCTTTCATTTCTTGTCTTCTTCTTTGTCCTTTGGTTCTTCCTTTTATTCTCTAAACGGTAGTTCCTCAAGTAGTTGAACCACTTTTAGTTATTAAAGTTAAATAACTTTAGTTAATAAATAGGACAATAACTTTATTGATAAGGATAATTAATAAATAAATAATAACTAAATAGGTGGGGTCACCCTCATATGTCTTTGTAAATTTTCCAATCATCCCCTTGTTCCTCCATAATTATCACCACACTTTATACACATACCGTAGTAACAATAAATATAAACTGCAGTTGAAATAATCATGCTTCATAAATAATAAACATGTGTATCTCCCAAAAACTTAAATAACATGATTTATGTTTTCTCAAAATAATAATAATAATAATATTAGTTGTCCAAAATACATGTGTCTCAAAGTAAAAAATATGCCATCATGACAATGGAATAAACTAAAAGTCATATATTTTGTGAGAGGCTATCTGCATTTGTTCACTACACTCTGACATTGTTTCCCTGACCTTGATCAAATATGCACCTGCAAATTTCTTTTCTTCAATTTTTGGATTTTCGGATGCATGCCATTAAAGGTAATCATTATTACACTGTCTTTGAGTTTAAGAGGCAAGGATTTGACAGTGTAGATTGATGTTTCAAAGGAATCATAACTGATTGAAATGGTAGGTCGTTGTTTTTTACTTGGTATAGGTTCAAAAGCCAAGGATTTATACTTCTTTGGGAGTTGAGGGGAATGGACATGTGAAGCTACAAAAGAAACTAGTCGAACTGGTAATGTGGGAGGTGGAGGAGGAAGAGGTAAATACATAGTTGTAAAATGACCAATACCAGATGGAGGATTGATTGGTGGGTCATTCCAGCCATCATTGATTAGAGGTTGAGTTGGTACATGAGGTTGATCAAGAATGTCTTTGATTCTTGGGTGAGATCGAAGATCATTAGGTTGAATAGGGGGAATGAATGGTGGTTGGGGGAGTTGAAAAGATGGGTGTCCCGCAATATCCAAGTAACCACTTCGATCTAACTGAATAAACTCATCAGAGTTTACATCAAAATGTATAGACAACCTCATCCTCTTATTCCTCCTTCCTTTCCAAAATGCATTTGGCCCTCTACCTATGTTACCTATATTTCCTTTGTTTCCAGACCGATTACTTCCTGTATTGAAAAAACCTCATCTATATCATTCATATCCAAATTGGTACATATAGAAGACACAACATAGAATACATCAAAAATAGTTTGTCAACATGACTAAATTTGGCTCTGAAATGACATAACCATGCAACATAGAAAGAGAGATGAACATGAAAAGGGAATCAAGGAAAAAAACAAATGGACTTCTACACACACACCAAATCTATCATTCAAACTTTTCAATCTGTTATGTGAACCTTCATTATATATCGACCATTTCTATTTTATAAATGTGAACATGGAAGTATATGGAGAATGGGGTTGGTGTGAGCGGGAGTAATTTGTGAAAAATGAATCTATGACAAGGATTACATAATGGACCGTTCAAATTAAAAAACCTTAATCAATGCCTATACATTTCCTTAATAAAATTGATCAGCCTTTGAACTATTGTTATTCATATGTACAAGTTGTGAACTATCATCCACCTCTGCTCATCATTGTTATTCATTATTTTCTTGCCAAACTGAAATGTATTGTTTCTAAATTATATAGACAGGAAATAAAATGGAACAATGAATTTATGAATAGGATTAGGGAGTATAACTTATGTAAAATGTTTTGTATGATGGAGCAAGTGAAATCCTATATAATTTAAACTTGGTTGTCAACATGTAGCCTTAATCAATTTTTATTCCATCTTTAACACATATCATTGGGTTATGTTATTTTCAAAATTTCTGTGGTATATCTCATATATCCTTTTAATGGCATATGTAAGCCTTAGATGTTCCAATAAGTTCAAGCAACATCCATACATAATGAAGATCAACATTGGTTCATCAATTCTTTTAATCTTTATATCCTCGTACTCCAAATAATATCTCTAGATAATTAATACAATAGTGCTCGATGGAAACACAACTTTCATTTTAATGGAATTGAATGTATATACATAGACCTTTACCCAAAACTAAACTCTAGGAATCCAAATATATGTATAAAGGCAAGCAATGAGCATGGTCTGTAGTTTTTTTTTTTTTTTTTTTGAAACACAGGTATGAACCTTTCCCTTCTCCATCATAAGTATTTAATCAAAATGAAAATTTGCAAATCCAGTATAACATGTCGTATTGTTTATGATATCTGGAAAGATTTCATAATACTTGATTGCGTCAATGAGTGCAAATTTAGACAATTTAGCTCAATCATTTAAGACAATAGTTGAAACAATCAACTACTGGTATCATCAAATTTGACTTGAGGGTCGAACCATGCCCCAATGGTAAAGAACTCAAATAAAATATGTTTGTCTCAAGTTCGGAACCATTTACCATCAGATTGAAACTTATGAGGATGGAACTCAAAGAGTGATTTGAACAACAATAAGTTCACTTCTAAGTATTAATAGACCCATGTTTGAGTTTTGTTATTGAACATAACTTGCAATACCAAAAGAAACATATCCAGATTTCGCCACCCAAAAGTATCCTTAGTTAAAGAACGATAAACAAAAACCCAAACCAAGGCGTAAGGGTTTCGTTATGGTGAATATGGATTCTCATAACTTTGGTTGAACCCAAAATCATATACTATGTTTATTTCATTTCTGTCAAAATACCCATATCATTTATTCCTTAAAAAGAACTGGGTAAGTTTCAAAATTTAACACAGAAATATAACCAGTAGGAATAAATCAATTTTCAAGATGATTTTTATTTGTATACGAACCAACAAAAAAACCCAATATTCTATTCACCTTTTATTGTTGAATAATTCAAGAACAAATGGAAAATGGTAGTATGAATATGCAAAACCAGTGACTTCAACCAATTCTTTTATAAAAAATACATTTTCTTTCATTTTTCTTCAAGAATTGGCAAAGTAAGGAAAAAGGAGGCATTTTCATGTACATATCATGCACACCACATCCAAACTTAACCAACATAAATACAAATGCATTGCAAGAGATGTAAAACCAGTTATGAACTCATACCTCGTTTCAATGCGATTTTATACCATTGTCAAGAGCCCAAAACAGTTACATCAACCACAAAGAACGAGGGTTTCTCAACAACCAGAGCATTAAGCTCTCTCAATGACAATAAAATATGAAATGAAACTCAGAAAACCCATAAGATAGTAAAGTGATAGACTCGGGATTGTGGAGTAAATTCCCACGTCCCATCAAATTCAATGCATGGCGAGCTCCACTACTCACCACAAATAGAAATCGTAAAACACATATTCCACATCAACTAAAGTCCACCTCTTTCAAACACCATAACCAATTTCAAATTCAAACCTTATTCCAGGTAAGCATCGACCTCGTATGCCATGTCAACACTTCAATCATAAAAATATTCCATTGTCACATCATATAACTACCCAAATCCATTATGTGAATATAGAGTTAAATCATCATTGCTGCCAAACATTGCATTGAATTGTGTGACCATAATATCACATGGCTCAATCAAAATTTATACCATGCAACGATACATACAAACCACCTTTTAAAAATTCAACCATCTGCCATATACAACATTACCTTCAACCCAAAATTATGATATATAATATTGCATGCAAACCATAAGTATCATATCCTCCCTTTAAACGTTACAACTTATGACTTGTTTCATTCATAACATAAGTTTGTTTCCATAAATGAATTTTAAAATAACTCAGGCCACAAAACCTCTGACATATATGCTATGACAAAAATGACAAGATTGCTTCTTAGGCATGAGAAAGCATATGCAACATGACACTTTCATTTATTTGTTTCAATTACATGAGTAGAATAACTTTAAAACTCTTTTTGTATTTGTGACGAAACATAGCTTGGGATCTGCGATATTCTTTGATAAATGCTATGAAAACTAACTTATATCAACATGCCAAGACTCTCCATAGTAGTAGAACTTTAATGGTCTCATCTCTGAAACAAAAGTGTATAAGTACCGTGAAAATGATTTAAATGAATGCCTTTGAATTTTCTTAATAAGGGAACCCCACCTATTAGCTATTTAATAGTCATAATAATAAGCTTCATAATAATTTATGAGCTTTTAATATAGGTGATTAAAATTTGATTCAACATCTAGCGACTCCACATGGAAGTCTACTTATAGCAGGCTTAGAACTCAGAATTTTCTGGTTATTGTTTTGAAGCTAAGAGTAAGTTTGTTGCTGTCTTCTCTTTCTGATTTTCTTTTTTGTAAAAATTTTCGATCTTCTCTTGAGACGATTCAGTCATGGAGGGAAGCATGGGAAAGAAGAATGAGGGAAACATCTAAAATCACCAGGTTTAAACAAGAGATTTGTAGATACAACAAAAATTACATAAGTAGTGTTCTAGACCGAAATCTACCAATTCAACTCTGTTTTCGTTAATAAACAAATTAACGGAAATTTTGCAAATAACGATATGACCAATAACTTTGATTGATCCAATTTGACTCAAAAAATAAAACCAAACAATTAAATTGAATCTAAAAGAAATAGAAAACAACAAAATTGTACTAGCATTAAATCAAAAATATATATAGGAAACAATGAAGGTAGTAAAATCAACTAGGTTCAACATAGTGCTTCAAATGTGAACCATTAGTCATAAAAGAAAACAATATTGTATCCATATCTTTCAACAAATAATATTTTTTATCGAGAACAAAAGTGATTTTGTAAGGACCTAACCAAGGCTTTTGAAATTTGGTGTGCTTACATCTGTCTGCATGAGCATAAACCTAAAGCAATACTTTTTCAACAGATGCAAAAGTAGTTGATTTGGATTTCTTGTCAAAACACCTTTTGACAAATTGTTGTCTCTTTTGAGATTTTTGAGAGCATGACTCCTTTGTTCTTCAAGAGCCAACAAGGCATTTATCCTCTGAGGGATGTTTCTAGAATTCAATTATTCAACTTGCGGAGCTAATATAATGGAAATCAACTCAAGTTCCACAGGAATAACAACTTCCTGGCCATATAATAGTTGGAAAGGGGTATGGTTAGTACTGGTTTTGGTGGTAATATGATTTTCCCATAGTGCATATATGAGAAATGTGTGCCATTGGCAAGGTTTTTCATTTAGAATTTTAATCAAATGTTTATTAGTAGACTCAGCTTGTCCATTTCCTTGCGGATAGTAAGTGGATGAAGAAAAATGCTTCACCCCAAATTTATTAAGAAATTGGGTAAATTTCACAAAAATAAAAGATGGTCCTTTATCGGAAATTATTTCTATTGAAAGACCAAAATGAGAAATATATTAGATTCTAAGAAAGGGATAACATGTTCATCCTATGCATGTTTAAGTGGTACATCTTCAGTCCACTTGGTAAAGTAGTCGGTTGCTATTAGGATAAAAGTATGTCTAGCAGAGGATGGAGGATTAAGAGGACCAATGAAATATAATCCTTGCTTTAAGAAAGGAAAGTATGGAAGAAATGGCTATAAAGGCATAGCAGGAAATTATTCTCTTCCTACAAACCTTTGACATTCATTACAAGCCTATGTAAATTTGTAAGAATCTTGGAAGATTGAAGACCAGTAAAAACTAGTTCTCAAAATTTTGAAAGCAGTGGCTTTTGCAGCAAAATGACTACCAATATGAATGCCTAAATCTGTTGATCCATGAATTTTCTTTAATATTTTTTGGGTTGTTGTATCGTCTACACAATGTAACAACAATCCATCAACAATTTTGCAAAAAAGGGAGTTCCCAATATTAGATATTTAGAGGATTCCAAATGAATCATATTGCGCTAATTATTTTCAAGATTATTAGGACATTTTTTAAATTCTAAATAATAAATAATGTCCTTGTACCAAGGATGTTATGCTATTTCAATGTTTTCAATTTCAAGAAGAAAAAGTGTAGAAAAACATCCTCATCATTTTCACAAGAAACACATCGTTCAGGATGTTGAGCCAGATGTAATCCTAGATCTCGTCCCTTGATTGTATGTGAAGTTGTTATCATTAAATCATGTTCTTGAATTTTGGCAAGCCAATGTGCAAGTTTCCCTTAAAGATGAGTTTGAGAAAGAAAAAAATTGACAACAGGAAAAGGGGCGTTTACCTGTGTGTGCTTGCCTAAGATATAATGGCTAAATTTATCAATAGCTTTCACAAGAGCATATGTATTCTTTTCAATTAAAGTATATTTTAATTCATCCTTAGATAAGCTTTGGCTCATATAAGCTATGGGATAGTCATTATTTTGATCATCCTTTTGAAGAAGGATAATGGATATCACTTCTTCAATATAATTAGTATAGATAACAAAATCTTTTTCAAAATTTGATTTCGCCAAAACCAGTGCAGAACTAATAGCTTTATGTGACGTACCCAACCACCCACAGGCCAATAAACGCTACCCCAAAAACTCACTTCAAAACTGCTTATGAATTCTGATAACAATTAATTAATAAAGAAGCATGAAAAACTCACACGCAATAATAAATATTCATGCTACATCATAAAATAAATGAACAATATGCCATGCACAACAATAACCAACAAGCATGCATATTACAGATACAAATCTCAAAGATAATAATTAATACACATTGGAAATAAATATACAAGCATAGAAACACATGATAGAGAGAACTTATCTTTACTAAAACCAATCATTGATTGGCTACGGACCAAGGACCTTCCACCAAACCTTAGACATTGTTGTTCCAAGTCTCAACAGTAGGTCAGCCCCAAGCCAGGGCTATGAATCCACAAGGAAGGGTTCCAGAGTGACACTTAGCTTGCCAAACCGGTCAACACTCGAGATCTCATAGGTTTCTCAACACACAATAATCCAAAGTACACCATCTCTCTTATATATATCTTGCACCACCCAAATACAATAAACCACCTTCACTTCCATGCAATCCCTTATGTTGTCCACTTCTTTCCAGGGCTCCAGTGCATCTTGTCCAGAATATCCATGGTAGGAATCTCAAGATTTCGCAGTTGTGTACAAAGTTTAGCACATTCCAATGCCTCACATGCATGTAGGCACAAATTCATGGTTGGAATACACCAGTCATTACTACATCCAAAAAACAATGGCTTCTTCCTCATCAATTTTCCCTCATGTCTGAACCAAGAACAAGAATGAAAGAGTGAAAGGGTAAATGAATAAGAACCACCAAACAACCCACAATATGGGTTTATATATTTAATTGGAAATCAAGAACCACATGGACTTCCCCCCAAGAATCTCATGTAACCACTTTTCTCAATTAAAACCAATACGGGTAAATAATAATAAAATACTTAGCCCCTTTACCCCCCTCTCTCATGGAATTATATCCCCTATAATTCTTTTCCTTGTCCATCTAGTTGTCAATGATGTATTTTATTATTAATAATGATCACAATGTTACATTTCCTATGAACTGCGACCTCTTTTGATTGTTTGGGTACTCTGGCCTTTCATAAAATAAACAAAACACAATATTAATATGGAGACACAAAACCGAGGTATTACACTTTCTTGACTTCTTCAAAAGATTTTTTAGTCTCATCATTCCATGGGAATGACTGATCTTGCTTAAGTGTATTATGAATTGGTTTTACCATTCTTGCAAAATCAGGAATAAATATTCTAACAAAATTAATTTTACCCATGAAAGATTGAAACTTCTATTTAGAAGTAGGATCTTGAATATTTCCAATAGTGGTAACCCTCTCAAGATCAATAATAATTCCTGAATCAGAAACAATATGAATGAGAAGTTTACCTTGTGTGACATCCAAGATTAACTTTGTATGATTCATTGACATTACAAACTTTCTGCAACGTAAGAATACTTTTCTAAGATTATCAAATTGATCTCATAAGTTTTTGGAATAGATAGTTAAATCATTGAGATAAACTTGAATGATCTTACTGATAAGATCGTCAAAGGATATTTGCATAGCCCTCTGAAAAGTAGCACCTACATTTGTTAGACCAAATGACATTCTTTCATATGCAAAGGTGCCCCAATGAGTAGTAAATCTGGTTTTGTACTTATCTTCCCTCTTGACTTTGATCTGATTATAACCTGAGAAAACATCAGTAAGGGACATCATTTGTGACCCAACCACTTGATGTAAAATTAATTCCATGTTCAAAAGAGGAAAACTGTCTTTTACACTCTCCCTATTTAAAGCACGAAAATCAACACATAATCTTATATCACCATTTTTCTTCTGCATTGGGACAATATTAGACACCCACTCAAAATATTTCACACGAAAAATAATGTGAGCATTGATTAATTTCTCAACTTCTTTTCTGATTGTTGATTCTAGGGAAAGAATGATAGGTCTTTGTTTTTTCCTGACTGGTTTTGCTTCTTCCTTGATAGGAATAACATGATGTATGACATTAGGATCAAAACCATGAAGATCCTCATATGATGAGGAAAAAACATCCCTAAATTCATGAAATAACTCTATGAATTTTTTCTTTTCTTCATCTGAACATTGGGCTCCCATTTTCAAAATATTTGGCTTATCTTGAGTCCCAATATCCATAGAAACAATATCACCAATCTTTATTTTTGACTCCTCTTCTTATACATCTTTCTTATTGCCAACATCACTTGAAGAATGAGTGTTCTAGAGGATTCAATCGTTTAGGAAATTTATTTTCTTCTAAAGATATAATTTCATTTTTTGTTAAGAGGCTTATTCTGCAAGAAAGCACAAATGCTTTTATCACTAGGAAAGACTTGCTTTCAGATAAACTATGTAACATCTCGTTCTTGCGAGAACATGTTATTGACTTATTCTTTGAGGACACTTGTGTGCAAGTGATCTGGTTATAGCACATGGTTATTTGTTTCACTTATGGATTCTTATGATGATGTTGATGGATTATGATTTAATGTTATTTGATATATGTGTATTGACATATGTTATTGACGAGTTTCCCTGAGTGTGCAGGACACTTGACAGATTGTGGATGTTGATGGAATTGATGGACCTCCTTGGACTCTGGATTGAGTCAGGGAGTGGATTATATTGGTTTGAGCTTTTCATTTATGCATATGTGACATATGATTGATTATAGTGTGATTTTATGTATGGATCATTGACAGTGTTTCGTTGATGGATACAGGATGACCAATGCTTGCTAATCTGACTCACATAAGGAGTAAGGGGGCCATGCACATAGACCAGATATTGAGGGAGAGGGGTGGCAGAGTCCTTGTCAAAGCCTACTAGCACTCACGTCGTGGCTCGAATTGTAGGTTAACGATTACCTAGTTCGAGAGGTCTACGATGTCGTGAGGGCAGACTGAGACAACCGCTCACAAATATTTCTAAGGGGCATTCAATAAGGCAGGGTACTTATTCCATAGAAGCCCTTAGTCTCTCACAAGGTATCCTGAATGGAGTGTTGAGTCGAAGGGTTAGACAACTACCAAAACCAGTCAAAGGTGAGTGGCACCCTTGGAGCACGAAGTGCATCTTGAAGGGCACGTCGTGTAAATAAAACTTGAGTCAAAGAATCTACGTGGCCTAGAAAACCTTGAGCAAATAATTAAACCATGTAAAATATGTAATCATTGTTGGCTTTAATTTATTAATTAAAGAATGAATTTAGTAATTGTAAACCCCAAACGAAGTCTAATCCTATTCAAACTTTAATCCTAAGCTTAAGTTCTTGTAGGAGGATAACACTAAATTATTAACTAATTTAAATAAATTAAATGAAAAGGAAATGAAGTAAAAAAAAAGTTAAGAATATAAATGGGGGTGAATTATATTTAAAGATTGACATAAGGCACATGTGTGCAAGAAAATGTAAAAAGGTTTTTTTTTTAAATAAGAAAGAAATAAAGATGAGAGAATGTGTACGCATAGAAAGGTATATAGAGTATAGTTAACACTAGTCTAACTAGAAGAAGATTCATATTTTAACTCAACTCAAATTTAGTAAGGCATCAATCATTAAATGAGAATAAAGGGAATAAAGAGACAACTAGGATTGATTTAAGGAGTGCTTTTAGGATGGGTGAGGGAAATTGACTTTAATTAAAATAAATTGTAGAATTACTTGTGCAACTTGGGGGAAAGGATGACAAGTGTAAGGGGGAAATAATTCTGAATTATTTAATTAAAAAGCGAATTAATTGTGCAAGTGGGAATGTGTCATGAAGGAAACTCCTATAAAGCAAATGGTCTAAAGGGAAAAAGGAAGGAACACTGGTTATGGGTAAAGTTATGTTGCAAAAATTTTGACTGGTTTTACTTGTGAGAGTTGGGATACCCATCTTGAGAGAGAGTGGTGGATCTACCTTGCGAGGAAAGATCGGAGCTAGAGTGTTTTGGTTTTTGTGTGTGTGGCCCCTTTACGGCTCAAGGGAATAAGGTGGAAGAAGAGTACGCCTAGCGTTGGCTGGGAGGTACCGGTGAAGTTGCAACGATTAGAAAGCGGGAGGTTGGAAGGAACACCAGTCACCAAAAATCATCTCTAGGTCCATCTTCGTCGTCAGTTACTGTACTTTATTGAATTTTTAATTGCATGTGGATTTAAATTTGTATAATCGATTTTTTGTATTGTGTAAATTGTGTGGAATTGAAGATCAATGCCAAGAGTCAACCCCTTTGATTATGGTATTTTGTCAAGATCTGAGTAAATGGAATATTGAATAAGTAGAATTGACCAATTGTGGATCGGAAGTGAATATTTAAGGATTATTTTCTTAAGAAATTTGTTTTATCGTTAAGTCGAATAATTAAGCGTAAATTTGTTCTTCTACGGATTATCATTCTAAGCATACACAAATTTTGATGTAGATTCAATCGAAGAAGGATGTCTTCTTTTTTGTTTATCACCATTTCAAGGTTTCAATTGAATGAGGTTGTGTGCAATGGTTCACAATGTTGACTGAATTGAGTTCACACTATCCACCTCTAAACCCATGATTCTTCTTAAGGCCTTTAAATTGCAAGGACTGTGTCATGGCCCTATAAAAGATTCCTCTCTGTTATGGTGCATAAACTTTATATTCATTCATGTCCTCTCATTGGAGTTGTGATTTCCTTTAGAAAATTTGTTGCCTCCTCAACATTTTTTATTCAGTGAATTTGTTTCCTCCTCAGTGATTTTTATTCAACGAATTTGTTGCCTCCTCAGCGATTTTTATTCAGTGAATTGGTTTCCTCCTCAACAATTTTTATTCAGTGAATGTGTTGCCTCCTCAATGATTTTCATTCAGTGATTTTGTTGTCTCCTTGGCGATTTTATTCAGTTGGATCCCTGTGTCGCTTTCATTCATCCAGAAAAATTTTTCTTCAACAAATTAAAGGCAACTTCACCAATGAGTATCCTGTGGTGATTTCCTTCATCCAGAAAATTTGTTTTCTGCACCAATTAAAAGCACCTCCCCTATACGAGTTTCATGTAGCGTATTACCTGATTTTTCCTTCTTCTTGCGATCTAAGGGAGTCTTCTCCCATGGAAAATTCTCTTAGGCATTCTTCTTCCAGAGAGATATTAATCGAGCTCCCTCTCCTTGGCGATTTCTTCCAGAGATTTTCCAAGCGAGTTGAAGGCGCTCACCATCCAACATCGAATTTTCTCCTGCATTTTTGTTTCTTCCAGTGGCTTAGTGCGCCGCTGATCCAGAATCGGATCCAGGAGCCTGACAGGGCTCAAAAAGGCTAAAAAATGAAAGTGCTCAGAATCCAACGAAACCAACTCCATTGCGTCCATCTCATCTTCCTGATTTCGTCCATATATTTACTTCATCAAACAGGCTCTGTATGCGAAAGATATCACATTCTGATCGAAAACACAAATAGGTAAAAAAAGGGGGTGACTGTACAGTCCATACAGTCCACGTGGCAGGATGACTGTACAAGCTGTACATCCATACAGATGATGTGGCAGTACGAAGCTGAAAACTCGACAGACAAGTGGACCAATCAGTTGTTGACAAGTGGCATCGGTTCGGGCGAATAACGTGGTGTCACGTGGCCCAGTCATGGGCTGCCACGTGGCACCCTCTGGTTCGCTCTCCGGTGTTTAGAAAAATTTTGTGGACTCTACCGGAGTCGAACCCCCAACCTCCTCCGTGCTACGGACTAGCAGGGTCAGGCTAGCCAGTCGCTCTGCTGGTGTTTCTTAATATCCATATGGAAAAATATTTATTTAAATTAACACAAAGTGTTAATTAGAGGCGGAAAGGGATGGGGCTTAGCCCCAACCCATGGTTCGTTATGTCTATGCGACCACAAAGTTTGGGGCGCAGGGGCCACATATGAGGGTGCACCCTCCGCCATAAGACCAGGGGTAAGACCATAGGCCAAGCGCAAGAATAGGGGGCGCGGTCCTATGGAATGGCACAACGTGACCAAGGATTTCGGGATGAGGGGCCCGTGCACAGCCCTTCAGGCTGGCGCTTGGCCACATGTCTATCCATATGACCTACAAAGGGGGCGTGCAGGAATAAAGGGGATAAAAGCCTAAATATATATGCAAAGTGGGTTTTTACTATAATGATTTGGATTTTTATTTGATTTGGGCCTGTAATTATTGGATTTTGGTCATTTTTGGGAGATATTGGGCATTTTTGGAGGCCAGATTTTGGGAGGAAGTTGGGGATGGATAACCAACTTCAGATCTATAAAAACCAGGCCTGTTAGAGGCCATGGAGAACAGTCAGAGAAGAGTTATGTTGAAGGGAAGCCAAGCCAAAGCCACTTTCATGCAGGGAAGTTATTGAGGAGCAGACGCTTGCGGGCCATTTCTGGGAGTTCCAGTCATCCGTTTTGCGTGCCATTTCTTCTGTTGGGTTCTAGAGATATGGAAGAACATGACTAGATCAGTCTTGTAGCCTAATGGCACTACTTCAATGTATTTTTTGATCTTTGAACAGAAATAAAGAAGCCTCCCCCACTGAGACAAAGGCCCAGAGACGTAGGCAATTTTGTGCCAAACTCTGTTATCACTTCTCTTGTTATGGTTTGTTGTTTATTACTTCATTTCAGATCTGCATATATGTATATGGCTGTCATAATTCCTCTTATTTCCTCATTCTTTCATTAAGCTTCTCAAATGGTTAACTAACACATGCAATTAAAAACTCAACCACAGTCATTAAAAGATCTTTCCAGATCAAGTGGTATTAGAGCTAGTTGACGTTTGGATTTGAGTTTTGCATGTTAACCAAGGAAAAGCTACAACGTGGTGAAGGTGAGCTTGTTGCAGAGAATCCATTAATTGGATAGAGAAAGAGAGCTTCTCACAGCGAGAAAATGGCATCGGAAGAAGGGCTTTCTCAGGATGAGAAAGAGTTCCGGAAAAATTTCCTTGCTATGTCGGAGATGGTGAAAGTTTTGTACAAGGATTACTTGGAACGAAAGAGACTAGTTTTGGGTGAATCTTCAAAGGGAAAATGTGAAGAGGAAGAGGATCATCCTCAGATTCCTTCTTCACCTCCATCATCACCTCCTTCTTCTCCTTCTTCTTCAAGTTCAAGTTCTAAATCTAATGCAAAGAAAAATGTTTATAAGCATAAGAATGAAATTCCATTGTTCAAACTTGATATTAAATTTGAGTTACCCATATATGATGGTGAAGTAAATGCAAAGAAACTTGACAATTGGATCAGGCAGATGGAGGTTTACTGCAGTGTGCAACAGATCAAGGATGAGGCCACACAAATCAAGTTGGCATCTTTGAGACTTGCAGGTACAACTCTCATCTGGTGGCAAAGAAAGTTGCAAAATGGAACACAACAAGTGGGTAATGTATTCCCATCATGGAAAGGCTTCATTTCTGCACTTAGGAAACAATTCTATCCTTTGGGTTATAAAGAAAAAACATTAATTGAATGGCAATCTTTAAAACTAAGAAAAGGACAAATAGTGCAAGAATACACCGATGGATTTCAAAAGAAGGCATTGATGTTAGATATCCCTTTACAAACACAAGAAACTCTTATGAAGTATATAGGAGGTTTACCTGTGCATATTAGAAACAATGTATTCATGTTTGGACCCACTAACCTTGATGAGGCTTATGTTCAAGCTATGTATATTGAATCAGGAAAAACAGGTGTGTCAGGGGAATCATCGTCTTCCATAAAAGAGGACAAGAGGAAAAGGCATGGCAAGAATTCAAATGCAGTGACGAGGAAGGAAGGAAAGCCCTCTTGCAAGCATTACAAGAAAGAGGGACATGATGAGGACAAATGTTGGCAATTGCATCCCGAGAAGAGGCCAAAGTGGTTCAAGGAAAATAAGGGAATGCAAACAGTGGCAACGACAACAAGACCCACAGACTTGGGATCGGATTCAGGTGATGAATCAAAGATCTCATTGGTTGGTATGACAGGTAAAATTGGTGAAGGCATTGATTGTAGAAGCAACTTGTTTCATATAAG
>ML806695.1:118904-172020 GCA_009831015.1 Picea engelmannii
ATTGTTATTCTATATCTGTCGTGGTGTTTTTGTATTCAGTCTTTGGTTCTTAACATGATGTGTGATTAATTAAGTAATTAGATTACTTGCGCGCCTTGAAATAATGTTGATGTGTGATTAATTAGGTAATTAGATTACCTATGCGCCTTGAAATATTTTGATGTGTGATTAATTAAGTAATTAGATTACTTGCGCGCCTTGAAATAATGTTGATGTGTGATTAATTAAGTAATTAGATTACTTGTGCGCCTTGAAATAATGTTGATGTGTGATTAATTAAGTAATTGGATTACTCGTGTGCCATGAAATAAATGTTGATGTATGATTGATAAGGTAATTAGCTTACCCTTGTGCCATGAATAATTGATGATTAAGATCGATTGATTGATCTAGTTGATTTTCGGCTTGATTGGATTAGTGGGATTTAGACACCTCTGTGTTCCTCAAAACAGTCGTCAACCCTGAGACCTTAAATGGTCAAAATCAATTGGATGAATCATAGGCTTGAGCGTTTCTTATGTGTCCTCGAGGTCCTAACCATGCAGGGTAGGTTGGGCGGGTAGTTATTTTAATATTCAGCGATATGGTTGATCATTATTTATAATTGATTCGGTTGATTGTGATGTGTTGAAATGCATCGTTATTTAGGTTTATGTGTTGATCATGTGTCTCTATCATTTATGTTAATGTGTTGGCTTTGTGTCATTATTTATTACGATGATGTGTCGCTTGTAATGATTTTAATTATGATGTCGTGTTGATTATGGGTTGCTATGAATTATGTGTTGATGTTAATTTACTAATGCTTAAAAAACAAAATTCAATACCTATTGTACTTCTCTATTCATAGTCATAACAGAGGGGTCGTTACAAACTAGTTATGGTAGAAGTTTTACCTTCCATAAATTCTTTAAGATGTCTTTGTTGTTCTAGGATGGTGACCATATCCAATAATGATGCATCTTATTTGATTGTAGTTATTTTCTTGGGAATATTGTATTTAGAAGAAGAAGAAGAAGAGGTGAAAACCTTTTGACTTTGGGTACCCTTAGTAACCTAAGGGTTTGTTTGTTTAGAGGATGAACTTGGGGGAAAAATAGTCTTGGGAGTATCACCCTCCCCTTTGTTTTCATATGGTTTATTCCTTGTATCTACCATCATAACATCCTCTTTAGGATCCAAATCTAAGGCACCAATGGTTGTATCAATTTTTTTTCCGAATATTCACTCTTGTGCTCTCTTTTTGACCTCACAGGTACTCTCATCATGGTTATCATCACAAAAATCACACCATATCCTTGAAATAATATCATTTGGTTGAATATTAGATGGAAAATTATTTGGTTGATTCCTAAAATCATCTTGTGCAAAAGGTTCAATTGTGGTTGACATAGAATTCACCCCTTTTCTCTCAAAAGCAACCATTTGATTATGTATATCTTGTACCAACTATAAGACAATTAACATGTCATTTTATGTAACATAATCTTCACTTGGAATACTTATCCTAGCCAATTGTTCCTTAAATTCCAAGTGGGTTTGTAAAGCAGATCTTAGATTATCAACATTATTTTCTTCAAGCCTATGTATGTAAGGAACAGGTAAGGTATAATAATAATGCATCAAAGTGGCCTGATTATGAGGTTTGATTAAATCTTGGATTTGATTGTACAATTTAGTAAAATGTAGATTGAAATATTTTATGGTTTCACCCTCGTTATAAACAATTTTATTGTAATCTTTGAGCTTATTTGTTGGGATTTGGGGTTGTCCATATGTATATTTGAACCAATAAGACATTTCAACCCAAGTAGAGAAACTTTTGGGTGGTAATTCAAAAAAATCAGGTGTAGATTTTCCCTCTAATGAATTGAAAAAAAGGTGCATACAAACATTCTCATAATTTTCCCCAATATTATGACAAACGTTAGAAAAAACAATGAGATGTTCATTGACTGATATAGTGCCATTTCTAGAAAAAATGGGAAAATGATCTTTGAATTTAGGCAAGGGAGTTGTAGCTAGATCTAAGTTAAGTGGAGAAGATACATGCCATGGAGTAGCATATAGATCTTCCTCATATTTGAATAAACCAAATCATTTAATCACTTTGGTTGGATTAGTAGTGGAAACAAAAGGATTATAATGATTGTACTTACTTACTATCAAGGAAGATGATGAAGCTCGTGATGATGTAGAACCACTAGAACTACCAGAACCACCGCCAAATGAAGTCATTGTGGACTTCCAAGGACGGAAGGAGACAAAAATACTTGTTATGTCTGAAGAAGAATCAGAAAATGATCTTCTAAGTTTAGACTGAAGATTCTCAACAATTTGTTTCTTCCTTCCTATCTTTAGGAGAGGATCAAATTCAGGTGATTGACCTCTTAAACGTCTAGAAACACGAGTATTAGTTGACATAAGACAATAAGTCACTGAGGAGGTATGTTTTGAGATTACCTCTGTAAGACTTCTCTTTGGTGTTGAATTTCAATGTATCTAGCTATGGATTCCCAAGAATGCTCAATCTCTTTCTGGGTACATGCATTTTCAAGAATTAAATAAAAAAGATAAGAAACAATGTTTCTTTGATCATGAAATCTCAAAGAAGGTTTTTTTCGAGTAGGCAAAGTCATTTAAAATAAAACAAATAAGAATATTCAAAGAACAAAACTAGAGAGTAGAGATTATTCCCTAATATGGTGGCCAAAATAAATGTTGATGCGAGGAATGAAAAGTCCTCACTCTAGCATTTTTGAATCTTACTAGGCTAAGGAATAGGTGGGAATGTTACCCTAGGTTTATAGCCTTGGAAAAATCTCAATCATCCCTCAAGAAATATATTCTTGGACCTGATTCTATTGTAAAGTTGTGTTTCAACTAAAAAAAATGAAAAAAAATGTTTATATGTAACTGATTACAAGAAATAAAATCAATGAAATAAAGAAACAAATATAATGTGAAAATCAGAAATACACAAGTCTCAATTAAGGAAAACCAGATTTTTATTAACAATAGTGTTTCTAAGCTACAACAATAATGACTATTTTCAAACGCTTGTGAGGGTAAAGACCAAGATGAGAATTATAAGTCTAAGATGGAATTGAACATCATACATAGACAACTGGTGTCTAAAAGAAAATGATCAATATTATATACATTGGATCAACAAAGTCACAATCTCATCATGTATTGACTCTGTAAAATAATCTTAATCATACATGAAACTTAATTCAAAATTTTTAATAAAACTACATATATTATCAAGAGAAATGAGCAACCTTCTGAATCATGTCAAATATCAATGCTTCATATTTGTTTCTTCTTTTCCACCTTTAGAAATATCATGCTATCAACAAGAGCATTTATCCTTTTTAAGAAACTCAAAAATGAAATAATGAAATTCAGAAATCTCAATATGAAACAAGAGCAAATCTTATCATAAGTGTTTTTCTTTCATTTCTCCTCTTCTTCTTTGTCCTTTGGTTCTTCCTTTTATTCTCTAAAAGGTAGTTCCTCAAGTAGTTGAACCACTTTTAGTTACTAATTAGTTAATAAATAGGACAACAACTTTATTGATAAGGATAATTAATAAATAAATAATAACTAAATAGGTGGGGTCACCCTCATATGTCTTTGTAAGTTTTTCAATCATCCCCTTGTTCCTCCATAATTATCACCACACTTTATACACATATAGTAGTAACAATAAATATAAATTGTAGCTAAAATAATCATACTTCATAAATAATAAACACTTTATCTCCAAAAAAAAAAAAAAAAACTTATACATCATGATTTATGTTTTCTCAAAATAATAATAATATCAATTGTCCAAAATATATGTGTCTCAAAGTAAAAAAGATGCCATCATGACATTGGAATAAACTAAAAGGTATATTTTCTGTGTGAGGTTGTGTGTCTCTGTGCATTACCCTCTAACATTGTTGCCATGTCCTTGATCAAATCTACACTTACAGATTTATTTTCTTCACTCTTTTGGATTTCTAAATGCATTTCATTAAAGGTAATCATTCTTACATTGTCTTCGAGTTTAGGAGGCAAGGATTTGACAATGTAGGATGATGTTTCAAAGGAATCAGAACTGACTGAAATGGTAGGCCATTGTTTTTTACTTGGTCCAAGTTCAATAGCCAAGGATTTATACTTCTTTGAGAGCTGAGGGGAATGGACATGTGAAGCTACATAAGCAACTAGTTGAACTGGTAATATAGGAGGTGGGGGAGGAAGAGGTAAAGACATAGTTGGCCAATGAACAATACCAAATGGAGGATTTATTGGTGGGTCGTTCCATTCATCATTTATTAGAGGTTGAAATTGTACATGAGGCTTATCAATAATTTCTTTGATGCTAGGATGAGGCCAAAGATCATTAGGTTGAACAAGAGGAATGAATGGTGGTTGGGGGGGTTGAAAATCTAGGTGTCCTACAAGATTCAATTGACCAATCTGAACTAACTGATTAAACTCTTCAGAGTTTGCATCAAATTTTATAGAGAACCTCATCCTCTTATTCCTCCTTTGCCAAAATGCATTTGTCCCTCTGCCTCTGTTACCTCTATTTCCTATGTTGTCGGACTGATTACTGCCTTTATTGAAAAAATATCATCTATATCATCCATATCCAAATTAGTACATATAAAAGACACAACATATAAGACATCAAATATCGTTTGTCAACATGACTAAATTTGGCTCTCAAGTGACATAACCATGCAACATAAAAAGGGAGATGACCAAGAAAATGGAATCAAGGAAAAAAAAAACAAAAGAACTTGTCCGCAAACACCAAATCTATCTTTCAAACTTTGCAATCTATTTTGTGAACCTTCATTATATATATGCCACTTCTCTTTTATAAATGTGAGCAGGGAAGTATATGGAGAATGGGATTTGTGTGAGCGGGAGTAATTTGCAAAAAACAAATTTGTGACAAGGATTACATAATGGATTGTTCAAATTCAAAAACCTTAATCAATGCCTATACATTTCCTTAATAAAACTAATCATCCATATTTAAACTATTTTTATTCATATGTACAAGTTGTGAACTATCATCCACCTCTTCTCATCATTGGTATTCATTGTTTTCTTTCCAAACTGAAATGTGTTCTTTATAAATTACATAGACGGGAAATAAAATGGAATAAGGAATTTATGAATAGGATTAGGGAGTATAACTTATGTAAAATGTTATGTATGATGAAGCAAGTGAAAGCCTATATAATTTAAACTTGGGTTTCAACATGTAACCTTAATCAATATTTATGTCATTTTTAACACATATCATTGAGTTATGTTATTTTCAAAATGCCTATGATATATCATTTTAATGGCATATGTAAGCCTTAGATGTCCCAATAAGTTCAAAAAACACCCATACATAATGAAGATCAACACTATTTCATCAATTCTTTTAAACTTTATATCCTTGTACTCCAAATAATATCTCTAGAGAATTAATACAATAGTGTTTGATGCAAACAAAACTTTAATTTCAATGACATTGGATGCATAAACATAGATTTTTACCCAAAAATGAACTCCAGGAATCCAAAGATATGTATAAAGGCAAGCAGTGAGCAAGGCTTGTAGCTTTCTTTTCTTTTTAAAAACACAGGTATGAACCTTTCCCTTCTCCATCATAAGTATTTAATCAAAATGAAAAATTGCAAAACCAATATAATAGGTCGTATTGTTTATGATATCTGGAAATATTTCATAAGACCTGACTTCGTCAATGAGTGTGAATTTAGACAACTTAACTCAAGCATTTAAAACAACAGTTGAAACAATCATCAAATTCGACTTAAGGGTCTAACCATGTCCCAATGGTAAACAACTCGAGTAGAATATGTTTGTATCGAGTTCAAAACACTTTAGCATCAGATTGAAACTTATGAGGACAGAACTCAAAGAGTGAACTGAACATCAATAACTTCGCTGCTAAGTATTAATAGACTCATGTTCAAGGTTTTTTTATTGAATAGAACTTGCAATACCAAAAGAAACATATTCGAATTTCACCACCCAAAAGCATCCTTAGTTAATGAACGAAAAATGAAAACCCAGACCAGGTCGTAAGGGTTTTGTTATGGTGAATATGGATTCTCATAACTTGGGTTGAACTCGAAAGCATATACCAGGTTTATTTTGTTCTGTCAAAAGACACATATCATTTATTCCTTAAATAGAACTTTTTAAGTTTCAAAATTTAACATAAAGAATATAACCAGTAGGAATAAATCAATTTTCAAGTTAAGTTTTATTTATATACGAACCAACAACAAAACCCAATATTCTAATCGCCTTTAATTGTTGAATCAATCAGGAACAAATGGAAAATGATAGTATGAATATGCAAAACTAGTGACTTCAACCAATTATTTCAAAAAAAATACATTTTATTTCATTTTTCTTCAAGAATTGACAGAGTAAGGGAAAATGAGACATTTTCATGTACACAACATGCACATCAAATCCAAACTTAACCAACATAAATACAAATGCATTGCAAGAGATGTAAAACCAGCTGTGAACTCATACCTTGTTTCAATGTGATTTTATACCAGTATCAAGAGCCCCAAAAAGTTGTACATCAACCACCAAGAATGCGGATTTCTCAACAATCAGAGCGTTAAGCTCTCTCATTGACAATTAAAAATGAAATGAAACTCGAAAAACCCACAAGATAAAAATGTGACGGACTCGAGACGATGGAGTAAATTCCCATGTCTAGTCAAATTCAATGCATGGCTAGCTCCACTACTCACCACAAAAAAACATATGCCACATCAACTAAAGTCCACCTCTATCAAACACCATAACCAATCGCAAATTCAAACCATATGTCATGTAACAATCGGCCTCGTATGCCATGTCAACACTTCAATCATAAAAGTCTTCCATTGTCACATCATATAACTACCCAAATCCGCTATGAGAATATAGGGTTAAATCATCATCGTTGTCAAACATTGCATTGAATTGTGTGATCATCATATCGCATGGCTCAATCAAAATTTTGTACCATGCAACAATACATATAAACCACCTTTTACAACTTCAACCATGTGCCATATACAACATTACCTTCGACCCAAAATTATGACATATAATATTGCATGAAACCATAGGTATCATATCCTCCCTTTAAACCTTGCAACTTGTGACTTATTTCATTCATAACATAAGTTTGTTTCCATAAAGGACTTTTAAAATAACTTAGGCCACAAAATCTTTGACAAATATGCTATGACAAAACTGACAAGATTGATTCTTGTGCATGAGAAATCATACGCAATATGGCACTTTCATTTATTTGTTTCAATTGCATGAGTAGGACAACTTTAAAACTCTTTTTGTATTTGTGACGAAACATAGCTTAGGCTTAATGATATTCTTTGATAAATGCGATGAAAATTGATTTATATCAACATGCCAAGGCTCTCCATGGCAGTAGAACTTTAATGGTCTAAGTACTAAGTAAATGATTTAAAATGAACGCCTTTGAATTTTCTTAATAAGGGGATCCCGTTTATTAGCTATTTAATAGTCATAATAATGAGCTTCATAATAATTTGCAAGCTTTTAATATAGGTGACAAAAATTTGAGTCAACAAGTTCTCCTCTTAACCACCTAAGCTAGACCCTTTTCACACACACATACACATTGTTTCTCGGGATGTGATCTAATGACAACTTGGAGTGATTGTTGTGAAGATGACCTAAGTTGATATCTTGATGGGCGTCATATTCCCATGCATGGGCTTTATCATTGTTCCCCCATACATATAGATGTGTGTCTATATATATATATTTTTTCACACATATATCATAATTACTCTATTAATAAAGTTTAACCTGAGTTACAATGAGTGTCATCCTTAAAAAAAAAAAAAAAAAAAAGTCTCATAATTACAAAAGATATGTGATTATTTTTGTTATAACTTTTGATTACCTCAATCATTTAAAAAAAAATATGATACAGTATTATACACCAAACTCTACCCACATTAAAATAAAATTATTTTAATGATGTAAGAGCCTAAAATAATAGAGTTTTATGTATATAAATATTGTTGTTCTACTTCATTAATTTAAAAAAATATAAAATTATCATAAATTATAAATTAGTATATATGACTTTTTTATTTATAATGTTTTTATTAAAAATAATATAATTTAAGTTTTAAAACATTATAGGAATCTAAAATTTTAAATTAATTATGAAAATATCTTAAATCTTCTCCCAAATAAATGAATTGCTTTTATACAATAATAATAAAATAAAATGAAATGTTTTTATAAAAAAATAATAAAAGAGTTAAACTATATAAAATGAAGTTAATGATATAGATTGAGCAAAACACAATAAATAGATGCAGCATGCTGAAAAACTCCCAGGGCACTCAGATTTTACAGAAATAATCACTTAAATTTAAAAATCCAACAATTTCTTTTTCGAGTAAATATCCCTCTAAAAAATCTTCATTTTGTAGAATCTTTAACTTACAACCAATAAACTATACAACCATCCTAAACTTATACAACCATCCTAAAAAAATACTTTTAGGATTAGCATTTAGGAAAAGTTTACAAATGAATTATGATTTTAGTTAGATTTATGTCATCGAATTTAAAAAAAAAAAAACATGACAAAACTTAAAACAACCCTTTTTTTTTTTTTTAATTTTAACATGTGATTGAAGAAGACAGTATGTTTTTTTAATGTGATTAAGGAAGACAATATGTGGATTTCGAATTTGTCATATTTTATGTTGTAATTTCCTCGAAGTCTTAAATGGGGACTCGGTAGGATTTGTGGGAGGGCACAAAATAGTAATATACAACTTTCATTTAAAAATGTTTCACATTTTGATATTCAAGTGATTTAATAAAATATTATTGTTATACTGTTTTCGTATAATTGGATTGGTGGCTTCTACTCTTCACGATATGAGGAGCTGAGCTATCCAGCTTTTTCTGGATAGAGAAGGGTCAAAGGATTATATCGATTTCCATATAATTTTATGGATAATATGAACAGATAATCATATGGATAATAAGAACAATTCAATTATATTTCAATATTTTTGCTTGCGCGTAGTTGATTTGAATATTGTTCCTTCCGAAGTAATTCAAACCTTGTCTATTTGCTGTTTTTTTCTATATTAAATTACAGATGGGACAGGTAGTCTAAGCTGGGAAGAGTAAGAAGAGTATTTGATTTCTCTAAGTGCTTGATAGAATTAAAATCAATCTAAAATTTGCATACACTGAAACCTATGCATCATGTTAATCTAATTATACTGAAATTAATGCATCTACTTCAACCTATATTAACGTACATGATATGTCACCTTATTCCTTATTTTAGTCAATCAAATCTCTACACAAAGATTAGAAATTGACATATACACATAAATATATGCTTCACCTCCTGATCATATTAACCTCTTCTTGTTTTCTATATACACATGCTTCTCATCTATTAACTAGATTGTTGATAGATTTGCTTCCATTCCTTGTCATGATCTCATAAGAAATGCACATACTTCTCCTCTATTAACATGAATGTTTTCGATTTTCTTCCCTTCATGATTGTATTGTCCTCTTCTTGTTTCATACTGGCCAGAATGTTCGGTCATTTATTTATCTCTCAATCATACATTGCTCTCGTACACTTACACTTATTTAATAGATGATGCCAAGCTTCTAAAATGATTTTAAATGCTTTGGTGATTCCTACACAATTGTTATTATCAGGGATGCAACTCTAGAGACAATTTTCTATACATTTTTTTAATCAAGGAATCTTCAACCAAATCAACTTGTAAATTTTTGTAATAATCCATCTTTCCATTGGAGTGCTTGTGATTTGTTGCAGTAAGGTGGATATCTAAAACTGATATGAATTGTTCAATACCTTTTAGGTGCATATACAATCCCTAGGCCTTCAATGTAAACTTCTTGGCTCTTATTGCCTTCTCGATGTTTTAGTACTCCATCACAATATATACTACTCGAGCCACCATGCAATATTAACTAATGATGGATCATTCATTTCTTTTATGTGTGTGTAATGTAGTTGACAAGTGATTATTCATGTAATTGAGTCAAATTAAAAAAAAATTAATCTTTTAATGTAATGTTGTATGTGACAGCATCTCTCCCATACTAAATTGTAGAACAATTCTCAACTTAATAAAATTTATTTTTTGTGTGTTAAAAACATCGATAATATTTTGGTCTTGTCCCTGTTCCTTCAAATTAGAGTGTTTGATTGTCCATATAAAAACCATCAGGAAAAAAAACGGGGAGTGGTGGAATAGGCTAAGCCAATTATGTATTGTGTCATTGCAGGAGTCTCATATATTGTAGATCATGAAATTAGGGTGGTGTTTCGTCACAATCCACAAAAATGTAATATTGGAAGTAATTTATAAACCCACACAAATTTTTCTTTCGCAAAATTTGAATACAAAAATGTCACAAGATTTTTTGATTGAATATTAAATTGAATTTTAATGAGTTATGAAAATCTTCAATGAGAGTTCAACCATAAATTAACCATGACAAGAAATATGAAATTATGAGAATATAAGCAAGATCATTTCCAAAACTTGCTGAAATTGTGCACAAGTTATTACAACATTGAAAGAAACTACCATATGATGTTTAATGTTTGACTCCAAGTCCCTTTATTATTTTACTGTTTCTTATTGAATTGATCCTATTTTACAATGGTTATCAAATTTAGCTGTATAAGTTTTTTAATCTCAATACTTTTTTCTAATATTATTTAATTGTTTTTTTTGTGTTTTTGATGATAGGTGGAGTTTTCAATATCCATTCAAAATGTTGAATGTTTCAAAATATTTTTCAACCCTGACACTCTTTTTTAATATTATTCCAGTGTTTTTGTGTTCCTGATTACCAAGAATATTTGAATTGAAGTGTTATAATCATCCCCACGTATATTTAGTTAAGCTAAACTTAATCCCATCATCAAAAGTATAGAACTTCTACGATTATTTTCCAGGACAAATCATTATCATAATGATTATTTTGGTGGTGAGAATTTAAGCACTTTATGATAGCCATGTGATCATTGAACAATATAGAACCCTATTAACTACTGTAAACACAGAGTGATAGGATAATACAACCTACTCTTTAATGCAATGCAAGAAAAAGTGTTCTAACCATGTCACAATAAAAATCATTGATAGCAAATCACCATTCTGATTTCCAAGTATTCTGATTTCCAAGTATAGCAGGCCAACTGCAGCAAGTTTATTTTATAGTGTAGATCTAAATGTATTTAAACCAACAACAAAATTTAGATTGTGATATATTCGAACAACATGGAAAGAGATTTATTAACCCAGTAAATTCACTTGATTGAGCATCGATCTGCTCTTAAATCTGTTTGTGGATTTTAGACCAAACCAAGATTATTCCAACGATTATGAGTACTGAACTCGTAGGCAATACAAACAAATCGTTTGATAAGGTTTAACAATGATCCATTCTATTAAGATATGAAATGCCAACACAATGTGAACAACGATATCATGATAAATTTTAGGTCATGGCATGAATCGTTATTATTATTACCATAAGTAGTAGTGATTATCCATGAATGAAAAAGTCAGAAATTAGGAGGGTTTTTTCAAATTATTCCAAATGAAAATTTATTCTCTTAATTCTGTCTTAGATAACTTTGTCCTTAGATTAATATGATCTTTGGAGAATATTGTAGATTAATATGATCTTTGGAGAATATTGTAGCCCATAAACTTTGAATAGTGAACAGAAAATGCAGAATTTAGATAAGTCTTTAAAACCATTTCTTGCAAGGCATTCCAAAGTTATAGCATCGATTCACCTTTTAGTAATGAATATATTAGATTTAAAATGAAACATTGTAAGGAATAGTGTTGAAGTATGTTAAAGCAAGGTATAAACTCTGAGATAGTCATTGCTAGAACTCAAAATACTCTTCATCAACAAATTTTTAACCATTCATTATGTTAATCCATCCATGAGATCAAAATCATTGAATTTTTTTTAGTTAAATGAATAGAGTAGAAAATGGCGAAGCTTGTTAGCAACTTAAATGTTTCAAAGCCTTTAGATGTTTTAGAAATATTGCATCAATTTTAATTAGATGATTAGATTGGATCTATGCTTCAAATGTATTATAAAATGCTAGATCCAACATATATCCTTCCTTTAAACGTGTATCCAATCAAACCATAGGAAAGGGAGAGTGCAAATTGACCCTTAGAGTAAGCAAACTTAAACAATAATTTGCACAAAGAAACCCTAAGTTAATTGCTAGATCTGAAAGATGTTAGCCTAATTAACTAATGAAATATGCAACCTAGATCTAAAAATTGAAAGCTACAAACCTTAGATTGGTTGTAAACTAAATTAAATGAAAATTTGAATGAGATAACTAAAAAAACAAGGAAAATCAGTGCCTTATCCCACTTTGGAAATGGGGTCACTTGATCAAACCCTAAGTGACATTCTTGTATCTTCAACACTTGAAGGCATTAGCACCATGAAGGATTGCTAATAGTCTTCAATTTTAGATAATTGATGCACAACAAAATTCTAGGAAAGACTAATCTAAGAAGTCTTAGCCTAAGTACTACAACAATTAATATAACTAAGCATGTAAAAGGATGAAATCCTAGAAATTATGTGCCCTAAACAATTATTTAAGCATAGTGAATGAAAAAGGACGTGAGATAGGGAACCTCCATTACCTCCAATGCAGTTTTTGTAAGTTGTATTAGCTTTTCTCTTCCTAGAAACCTGTAATGTCAAGATATCCTCCTTGTAGCGCTAGAACGTATACTCAAGATAAGAAAAAGATTAACACAAATCTTTGCAAGACAACCTAGCTCTTCCAATTGATTTCCAAGCATGAGAAATGAAGGAGGCTCCCTCCTTATATAGATAAGACACTCCCTAAACCACACATAGGATACCATTAGCCAATGCAATACCATGTGCTCAAGTGAAAATCGTGAGCTTAATACCATGAGTGCCCTCAATACAATGAGTAAAAACCACTCCAAAGGGAACGCCCTCCTAAAACAAGGGGTCAAAACAATGTGTAGGATCAAACCATCAACGAATACCATGAGCTCCCTCCTCACGCCATAGGGAAAAGCAAGAGCACCATATATGCCACCACATGTGTGAAGAAAACAAGGGCTAAAGGAAGTGAACCCCACCAAAAGGCTCTAGAAACATCCACATGTGTGGGTTAAGAGACAGAAAATGCACTCAAGTGGAGTATTCACACATGTGTCAGGAAAATACACCCTTCAAGTGGCTAGAAACCACTCAGACATGTGAAAGAGGGGTCCAAAAGTGGTGCACTCTGCATGTGTGCTAGAAATATCAAGTAGTAACCATTATAATTGGTTCATGTATGCTCCATATGCTACCAAGTGTATAAGTGATGATGTTGATACCTACATGATTATGTCAATGCATTGTCATGAATCCTAAGAAATATAGAATGGATACCAATGTATATATATCTTTATGTACGCTAGTACATGGATCCCAATGTGGGGCATTCACCTATAAGAATGAATCAAGTCTCAACAAAATCCATTAGGAAATGCACATTAAGTAATATCTTCTAACAGCATCATAACATAAGTTAATTTTATAATTTTCCTAAGTTTTCCATGGTGGGACAACCTTACCCTTATTACATGTGACAATTCCTAGGTGTTGGCACATGGGTAGACCCAAGGTTCAGCTCCAAGAGCGCACCAACAAGCCCTAACTACTGGCCCTTTCGGCAACACCTTCGAAGCAGATGCAGTCTCACCTGAAGTAGCTATGGGGGGGTTGCAAGACAAAGATGTCTACAACTGAGGGGATATCAAGTGGATCCAATAAAAAATCAATATAGCAGTTATATATCATCTACCAGTTCAGATCTACTCCGCATAACTATCTATCAGATCTAACACAGTAATGCAATAATGATATACCTCATGGCAAAGAACAAAGCATCAATCACACACAACACAAAATATACGTGGTTCACCCTCCCTCTAAGGCTATGTCCACAGAACTGTTCTTTATAATATATTAAAATGAATCATACAGTTCTCATCTACGCTCTTAGCTAGCAGATCTTCTTCTTTCTTGTCTCTATCTCTCCCCTTCCTGTGCACCCAACTGCAGGGTTGATCTTCGCACCCAGCTGAAGATCTTACAATCCCATAAGGCTCTACACTCATCACTTCTCTCACACAATAATCCTCACTCGATCACACAATAACAAAGATGACAACAACAACAACCTATCCCATGTCCTTTAGACCTCTATTTATACATTACAATCACTCACTGACAGCCTTAGGCCGAAACCTAGGTATCAAAACCCTAGATACCAAAACCCTAGGTGTCTAAAACCCTAGGTCAACTTGACCTGTGTTTTCAGGGCTTTGTCAGCCTGTCTTTCCTTCCTTCTCACGCGGTGCTCCAAAGAATCCAACGGTGGCTTTTTCCTCTTGTTGAGTTGTTCGCGATCCGTCTTTATTGTTGATCTATCATCCTCGATCTCCTCGTCGAACGACTTTCTTCCTTTTACTTTGTTCCATCTTTTCTGCTCTTTTGCTCACTTCGACCCAATAACAGTCACTGTGTCTTCCACACAGTTCGCATTTTATCTTTTCTGCCTTAACCTTCACTTACTTCCATCACCAAGGGCCAACAGGCCCCCAACACTCACCTGTGACTCATCCCGAGGCACTCCAGATCTGATCTTTTTATTTTACTTCGACTTCAAACTGCGCAGTGCAGCCTTTTCTTTATGCTCTATGCCTCCACTCCTTCCTTGTGCATACTGTCTTGTCTATGTCTGGTACCCAGTTTCAACTGCACCTGGTACCTAGACCCTTAGCCTCATGCTTTTACCAAGAGCTATGAGGCAGCTGGTTGTCATAATACAATTTCAACCGATTCTCGTTCACCAAACCTTCCTTCCATTCTCCTTTCAAATTCTTCAACTGTGCAGCTCCTCCTTCTGTAACATAGGTAACCTCATATGGCCCAAGCCAATGTGTTCGAAACTTCCTTGGATGTTTCATGAACTTACTGTCATATACCAGTACCAAATCACCTTTCTTAAATGTCTTCTTCTTGATATGCCTGTCATGGTAGGCCTTCTCTCTTTCTTTCTGGACCTGCTGATGGAATCCTGCAATGAATTTGTCTTCTTCAAGTTCAACCAACTATGCAAGCCTCTCTTGAACAGCACCAGCATCTTCCATATTTGTAAAGGAAGTAATTCTTAAGCTTGGTACCAAATATTCCATTGGGACAACGGCTTCGAGGCCATAAACCAACTTAAAAGGGGTCTGCATTGTTAGCTTCTTGCAAGTGGTTCTATAGGCCCATATTATTGTCGGTACTCTTAAATCCCAGTCATCTCTATTAACACTGCAAATCTTCGTTAGCATTGTCTCCAAGATTTTGTTGAATGCTTCAACTGTCCCATTTGCTTGTGGATGGTAAGGCATGCTCTTCTGATGGTGGACTGCAAATTCCTCAGTCAGGGCTTCAACTGTTTTATTTATGAAATGTGTGCCTTGATAACTCATAAGGATCTTTGGGAATCCAAACCTAGCTATGATACCATCAAATATGAAGTGTGCAGTTGTAGTTGCACTACATTCCTTGACTGCTCTTGCTTCGGCCCATCTGGTCAAGTACTATATTGCAATGATTATGTACCTTGCTTATGTGCGCTTTCCTAGTGGGTTTATGGGTCCTGCAAAGTCAATGGCCCATTTCTCAAATTCTTGTAGGGTCAGTTGTGGTGCAAATGACATTTTGTCTCTTCTGGATGGTTTCCCAACTCTTTGGCATACATCGCAGGCTCTGTAATAGTCCTTGGCATCTTTGTGTAAGGTAGGCCATCTCGAAGAACATTATGCGCAGTGGTTTTCCCTGCGTAGTGTCCTCCTGCAATGCCTTCATGAGCTTCGGCAAGGATTAATGGTCTTTATGCCTCCATAAAACACCTTCTCAATATCTCATCAGGTCCCATTTTGTATAGTTGTCCAGCTATAAGTGAAAAGTCTGCAGTGCGCACTACTAGTTGTTTCTTCTAGGGAATTGTATACTCGGTAGGTGCCATTCCTGTTGATAGGAACTGGACTATCTCTGCGAAGTGGTCATCAATCTTTCTAATGGCCAGTAACTGTGCATCCGACAGTGCATTCTCCAAACTGGTCAACTCTTCTCCGTGTTCCAACCTCAACAAGTGGTCAGGACCTTTGTTCATTCTTCCTGGCTTAACTATGATCTCAAAGTCATATTCCTGAAATAGAAGAAGCCATATGCATATTCTCCCCCCAACACTGGCTGGTTGACTAGGTATTTCAGCGCAGAGTGATCAGTAAACATTTTAAAGTGTCCTCCCAACAAGTAGTGGCGAAATTTCTGTAGCACATACACCATGGCTAACCCTTCTCTTTCAGTAGTGGTGTAGTTGATATCTACTATTGATAACTTCCTGCTAGCAAAGGCTAATGGGTGGTCTATGTCTCATGTGCCTGGTTGTGCTAACACAGCTCCTAATGCAATAGAAGATGCATCGACATGCACATGAAACTTTTTACTCCAATCTGGGAAAACCAAAATAGGCGTGGTAACCATTTTCTGTTTCAGTGTGTTGAAGCTCTGTTGGCATTGTTCTGTCCAGTGAAATTGACAGTCTTTCTTCAAAATCTTTTCCATAGGTGTTGTAATCTGGGCATATCCTTTAATGAACTTCATGTAATATCATGTATGTCCCATTGCAATGCGCAGCTATTTGACTGAAGTACGAGGTGGCAGATCAACTATAATGGAAATTTTAGATGGGTCTACCAGCAATCCCTGCTTGCATACAATATGACCTAACAACACTCCAAATGGTGAGAAGAAGATGCACTTCATCAGATTCAAGGCAATTTGACACTGCCTGCATTTGTCCAACATTAGCCTTAGACATTCAATATGATTTTTCAATAAACTAAAAACAGTCCAATCATCAAAATATGCTTCTAGAAATTTATGTAGGAACTCTTTGAATGCCTCGACTACCACCCTGGAGAACATGGTTGGGGCATTCTTCAATCCGAATGACATTACTATATATTGGTAGGATCCCCATTCTGTGGCAAAGGTAGTCTTATGGCGATCTTCCTTGGCAATCCATATCTGATGGTATCCTGAAAATCCATCTGTAAAAGAATATATTTCCTGACCTCCTACATTATCTAACACTTCGTTAGTAAATGGCATAGGGATGGGGTCATGCAAACAAGCAGCATTCAACTTCCTAAGGTCTACGCAGATCCCGATCTCTCCTGTCTTCTTATCTTGTACCACCATAGGGCTAATCCACTCTAACTCTTCAACAGGTTCTATAATCCCTGCTTCTAGCATTCTATCGAGCTCAATCTTCACTTTCTCCTTATATTTAGGGTTTAATCTGTAGGGTCTCTTCTTGACTGGTCTTTCATCTGGTTTCAAAGGGATCCTCATTTCTCCCATAGGCCCTTTAATGCCCTTCATATCAGTGAACTTGGTCAGAAACAAGTCCTGATATTCATGCAGTAACTCGGTGATCTTGTCAATAGTGGCAGCATCCCAATAATCTCCAACATTTGCAAGCTTCAGTGTTTTCTCTGTTCCAATATTGACTTTCTTGATCTTGATCGGCTGTCCAATAAATGGTACCTCAACTCCTAGTCCTTCCACATCTCTCTGGCCTTCTATTTTGGCGATGTTCACCTTCCTAGGATCATCGTCTTCATCAACATTGATGTTGTAACAGCCTTGCAGTTTCTGGAGAGGCGTAGCCCATTCATCCTCTTCTTGCTCCAAAGGGAGGCTAGGTGCCTCCTTAAATACTTTATGTCTTATAGTCTATAATGCTTGATCTATTGTAGGATATTGGCTTTCGAATAAAAAGGTGGTGACAAAGTTTTGAGTCATACCTTCCAACTCTGTAGTGATGAGGCGCAACTCTACTTGAAGGTGCCAGTTGATAGGGATAGTGTCTAGCGTGTTTATGAATTTGTGCACCCACTGCTCTCGAGGAATATTTCTCTAGGAATCCTCGCAACTTCGCACATGGTCCTTCGGGCAGCTTCGACCTGTGTACCTAACTTTGCAGCCTTCTACTTGTGTCGAGAACCGCGTGGTCATGAGGGTACGACATTGTACCCATTTTGTAATGTTGTCTTTGTGTGTCCCATACCATCTTGTTGGTGTGGCTTTCAAGGCCTCATCCATTGCCAACAAGTGTTGTTGCGTTGGTACACTTTCTTCAAAGTTTGATAAGAAGGTTTCTAACAGATTCAGACCAGCAAAGGTGGGTAACTTACTTACTGTTGTGTCGATCCAGCGAACTTCTCTGGTTAATCTAGCACACCTCCTTGTAGATACTCCGTACAAATTTTTCTGCCAGTTTTCCAGTGCTTCTTCTGAGTCTGATGAACATGCGTTGTCACTTCGCCAGCTCAAATTTCCATCCGCCATAGGATTAATGTAATCATGTTGTTCGATTGTTAATTTGTATATGTTTTCCAGTTCGTATGCGCGGTCTTCTTCTCTGATGGGCTCAGTGTATCACGGACCTTCATCGAGATCTAATGGTGTAATGACCCTAAGGCCATCTCCTTCAAACGTCATTCGTATTTTCTTTAAATTGACCACAGTGGAATTATTGAAATCCCAATCAATTCCTAACAACGTAGGATAAGGACATCTATCATCAACTATCTCAATTATCTCAAAGTCTGCAAACGGCCTTACTCCGTCGATGTCCACAGGGACATGTTCCAATCTACCAAAGGGGCTTACTGCCTGCTAATTAGCCTTCCTAAGCCTGATAGGGGAATATATCAACTTAAGTTTTCCCATCAGTGTCTAGGTTTTCTTGGTCATGACATTGACCTCCGACCCTAAGTTGAGGACCACATAGTCTATATCATATTCTCCAATCTGAGAATTTAGGTGTAGTTCCTTGTTTTTCCTTCTCTTCTTGGATAGTTGATGTACTTATTTATTTAGTAAAGGATCTACCCTTCCTATCTCATACTGTCTGACCAAATTTTGCAGTTCTTGTATAGCTTTCACGTCTTTAATCAACTCTATAAATGTATACAATAAACTGACAAGTTTACTTGCCTCTTTTCCATCTCCAGGCGAAGCAGACTGATCAAATTCTAGAGGAATTTCACATTCTCTGACTTATGGTCGTGTCTTCGATGAAGAGCCTTGGTCTCCCCTGAATTCTCTTCTTTCCTCCTCGAACACTTGTTTTTCTTTCTTTCCATCAAAAGTTTGTGTCTTCTCTACAGCTTTCCTGATTCCTGATTCTTTTGTAGTCTTTCCTTAGGTCATTATGTCTTCTCCTATAACAGTGCCTCCTTGAGTGATAACATCGACTCTAGGGTCTTCTCCGCGAGGTTTTGCTTTGATCAATTGTATATGCGGCTTCTACTGAGGTCCCCTTTTCTCTTGAATTTTATCCAGTAATGCTTGACATTCCTCGATAACATCCTCGAAGGAGCTGCAATAGCTACAAGTGGTACAAGGGTTCTGACAGTCCCTTGCCAAGTGTCCAAGCTATGCACAGTTATAACAGATTATCTATCCTCAACCTTGACCCATACCTCCTCCTCTTCCTCTTCCTCGGAATCCATACTGCGTAGTGTTTCCTTCTTGTTGTACTTTGCCTTGAATCTTGTATATATCCCTTGACCTTTCATGCATGATATCGTAAGCCCTACAATACCTATCATCATGTCCCATGGACTTACAGAACGTGCAATACAAATTTGTGGGTGTCTAAACATATTTTTTCATGTAGTAGCACTCACCAGGGCGATGTATGTTTCTACATACCTCGCACCAAGGTAGGGTAACTTGTTTCAAGGGGTTCATAGCTCCAGAGGCCAAGTATTCATGGAATAGGGGACAGTGTTCCTTTTCATGGCCTTCTGACCTGCATCTGACACACCAAATGTCTTCTCTTTTATCATTTCCCTTGTCTTTCTTCATATCTTCAACCTGTAGAGACAAACTAGTTAGCTGACTCAATATTTGACTCATACCTGAGTTGGATTCTCCCATAGGGGTTGATTCTAACTTCATGGAAATATCCAGTGCTTTAGCTTGTGAAGCGATCTTCTGCTGCATCAGAGGAACTTTGATGTGTGGTAAGAGGGTGACAATGAACCATTCCTTGTTCTGCTCATCTAGGATTTGAAAACTTAGATGACCTATCAAGGTCTTGAATCTTTGATCAAACTCCCATACCGATTCAACTATTCTCTGCTTGATTTCTTTCAGTTCTGTAATGCACTGCGATTCTGACTTAGGTTTCTTGAATTCAACAATTAGCAAAGTCTTAATGGAATTCAGCAGTTTAGGCATAGCTCCTTGGACGAATTTCATATATCAACTCAGTGCGCAATCTCTTAGAGTAGTATTGAACTGAGCTTGTTTGATAGCTTCATCATTGATATTCTTAATGCTCCACACAGCTTCGCAAAGAAACCAGTGTTGTTCAGGGTCTTCAGATCCATCTCCTCTAAAGGTGGGTAACCTCATCTCGTCTACCATAGATATTCCTAGGTTTCTGGACTGAGTATGTGATGGACTACTAGTGACAATGCTCCGATGACTTAGGTTACTCTGGTTACTTAAGGTTGTTGAAAAAATGGGAAGAGTACTAGTACTTACTTCGATAGTCGGTGCAGTTCCTGAAGCTTATGGTTCTTCTTGGTGAGGCTCTACAACTTTCCCTTCCTCTGAATTCTCCTCGTCTGTCAGATTTGCCTCTTATCCACTGTATAAACCCTCGTCCCCATAGTTTTTCTTAAACAGGTTCACGAGAGGAACTTCTATAAATACTCTCCCATTGTGTGTATGTCCAGCCTTTGTGTCACTGTCGTTGTCTGAATTCTTGAACATTAGCCTTTTCGGATCCATCTAGCTACTATACCTTCAAGATGTTCTTCTCATGTAATAACATCTTGATCCTCAACTTCAGAAAATGTAAAAATTTTCCTCTGGGTCCCTTGAAGAAATATCTCTCGACTTGGCTATATGACTCTATTTTGTTAACAACAAACTCGGTGATATACCCTCCAATGGTACTATCAAACCATTGATCTACTGCTCTTGACACGACGTTATCAACTCTCTTGACCTTCTTGATCAGCGTCAGTGTCCAAACCATAGGTGGCCTAGATCTGATCTCAAATTGGGTATCTGCTAACCTAGCTAGCCACTCATATAGCTCCTGATGGATTCCTCCAAAGAAAATTTTGTGTATATCAGTAAAGATATATCTCTCCAACCAATCCTCTGTACTAAGATTAGGGTTCTTGTTCTGGGCTTCAGTGAAGTCCTTTTCTTGATCCTCTATCCACTTATGAATCTTTGTCTTTGATGGAAACCACCTTGACATTCCCTCAAGAATATTTTGGTCCTGGAAACGGAAACATTTGTTGGCACAGGGGCAGACCCAGGGTTCATCTCCAAGAGCGCACCAACAAGCCCTAACTACTGGCCCTTTCGGCAACACCTCCAAAGCAGATGCAGTCTCACCCGAAGTAGCTATGGGGGGCTTCCAAGACAGAGATGTCTACAACCAAAAGGATATCAAGTGGATCCAATACAAAATCAATACAACAATTATATATCATCTACCAGTTCAGATCTACTACACATAACTATCATCAGATCTAACACAATAATGAAATAATGATATAACTCATGGCACAGAATAGAGCATCAATCGCAGACAACACAAAATATACGTGGTTCACCCTCCCTCTAGGGATACGTCCACATAATTGTTATTTATAATATATTAAGATGAAGCATATAGTTCTCGTCTACACTCTTAGCTAGCAGATCTTCTTCTTTCTTCTCTCTATCTCTCCCCTTCCTGCGCACCTAGCTGCAAGGTTGATCTTCACACCCAGCTAAATATCTTACAATCTCAGAAGGCTCTACACTCAACACTTCTCTCTCAGACAATAATCCTCACTTGATCACACAATAACAAAGATGACAACAACAGCAACCACAACAACCCATCCCAGGTCCTTTAGACCTCTATTTATACATTACAATCACTCACCGACGTCCTTAGTCTGAAACCTAGGCGTCAAAACCCTAGATACCGAAACCCTAGATGTATAAAACCCTAGGTCAACTTGACCCTTGTTTTCAAGGCTTCGCCAACCTATCTTTCCTTCCTTCTCGCGTGGTGCTCCAAAGCATCCAACGATGGATTTTTCCTCTTATTGAGTTGTCCACGATCCGTCTTTCTTGTTGATCTGTCATCCTCGATATCCTCATCCAACGGCTTTCTTCCTTTTACTTTATTCCATCTTTTATGCTCTTTTGCTCACTTTGACCCAGTAACAGTCATTGCGTCTTCCGCGCAGTTCGCATTTTGTCTTTGCTGCCTTAACCTTCGCTTACTTCCATCACCAAGGGCCAACACTAGGACAAAAGGTATTTCCTATATCACTTGGTTAGAGATAGGTAAAGAATAATGGATAACTTATGGAAATGAAAGGGAACTTCATGTTTTTACCTTCAAAGTCATATGTGATGATGTAAAAGATCGTGTAATTGGCCCAACTAGCTTTCAATAGCTAGGAATCTTTGTTATTTAAACATGCAAGCCTTTAAGAGGAAGATTTTATTAGAGTTACCACCTTGGAACTTTATTCATTACCCCCTTTCGTATTTGTTTCTTTGATTTCTTACTCATTTCTTTGGATGTGCTTTTTTTAGCATAGGAATTAGGGGTTGAGCCTTTTTAATGAGGTGATAGCTCTAGCTTTATTATTTTTTCATTTTTTTAACTTACATGCTCTTTACCTCTAGACGTTTTTGGATTTATTTGACTTAGGATAATATTGCTCTTCAATTTGATCAACTATACCTTGTTGGATGACATATGATAAGTCAAACATAAGTGGCAATAATATTTTTTTTATGAGAAAGATGGAAGTGGAAGGGAAAAGTTGGAAAGTGTTAGGTATGGTTAGGGTATTAAGTATGCTAACTCCACTAGATCCTTAATAGTACAACTTGACCCAAGTCACGACGACATTTATCTAAGGACAATTATGTCCCCCCATTGTATAACAAGAAAAAATAATAAAAAATGTATTGTTAATAAGTGTTATTATATCAAACCCAATGTCTATTACATTCATGACTAGGTAAGAAACCATCACACCATGTCTAAGCAAGAAACCCACACATGAGAAGATAACACATTGATTGAAATAAATTTCATGCATAAAGTATGATCTATGAGTGCACATAACATCTGAGGTGTAAGGCATAGGAGATGATATACCATGGTAGATTCATTTGAAAGAAATCATGAGTGATGTGAGGCTAGATCATCATGTATTTGCGTTATTATATCAAATCCAATGTTTATTACATTCATGACTAGGTAAGAAACCATCACACCATGTCTAAGCAAGAAACCCACACATGAGAAGATAATACATTGATTGAAATAAATTTCATGCATAAAGTATGATATGTGAGTGCACATAACATCTGAGGTGTAAGGCATAGGAGATGATATACCATGGTAGAGTCATTTGAAATAAATCATGAGTGATGTGAGGCTAGATCATCATGTATTTGATAGAAGAACTGGAATAACATGCCTAAATTGAAATAAATGAGCAAGAGAGTTCATCCACGCAACAACATTGCACCCATGAGAGGGTGGTCTAGAAGTAGTTTCCCTTTAGGGGGGAATAAAGAGCATGTGAAAGTGTTGATGGAATTGTGTGTGAGTGAAGGGAACTATGTTAACTAAACCAATACAAATAGCCAAGAATCACTCCAAAAGGGACCATATTTTTTTAAACACAAAACACAACTCTATATATATAATGAGTTTATATATATATATATATATATATATATATATATATATATATATATATATATATATATATATATAACAGAGCTTTTACACTTGAGATCAGTGTTTTTCGTTCACAAGTTCTCGAAGTCGAGTGAAGAGGATACACACTGCTCGACTCTTACAAAAACTCAGACATACTCTCTCTAAAACTCAGACTCCAACTCCAAATCCCCGATGCCCAAATGAGAGGGGAGGAGTCTTATTTATACAATTTTTAATAGGTTACCGGTTACCCAAAACTGGCAACTGTCGATAAAAGATTCCTTCAAGTTGATGGGGTAGCTGTGGACTACAGCTGTTATCTCGTCCCTTAGAGGCTCGGCCATATGGGGACCCATACCGACTTTTACGAAATGACTTTAAGAAAGTATAGATACAAGATCACATGATTACATTGTGGAGTTCTACAGGAACCCACGGACTTGACGGGACACCACTATCGGCCCGTTAGACATGAAAGGAATAAACTTTACATTGAGCACAAGGCCCATCATGCTTCCATACGATTTACAATATTCAATTCAGCTACAGAGTCAAAAGATGCTTCACTGTCATAATCAAAATGACTACTTGGAGGAGAACTGTGATCACTGGAAAATGGTGGACGTGCACAAAAACATTTGTAGAAGGGTGATCCTTGCATAGCTGGTATTAGCTCATCTTCTGGTACGCATAAGTCACCAAAATATTCACTAAATACTTTATAATCAGGAGGCTCAGATGGTTCAGTCCTTTCAAATTGTAGTTCACTTCCTAAGAATGACAAATTAAAAACAAACCATCCTTCATGATGAGCAGCCTCTTCGACTTCAGCTCTAAACCATTGGATGAAAGCTTCCTTACTGGTTCCAAAGAAATCAACATCTCTAGGACAGTAAGACCAAAATAAAATATACAACCATCCTGACCACCACATAGGTGTATCTTTGAATGTAGAACATTCAAAGGTAATCCAGCACGATCCATCAAACTTTGTTTGCAACATGGTCTTGCAGTAATCTTCATAAGTGATACAGGGAGTATATAGGACAATATAAACTTGTCCTTGAAATGGTCCTCCAGTCATAATGCCTCTTGCTACATTCTGGCCAAATCTGAAGTAGCTATAGTATGAATGCTGGTGGTTACAAGATTGTACCCAATTATTCAAAATATTTATACATGCAGGGCTAGATTTTATACTGCAAACTAAGCACTCAAAACAGTAACAATATTTACAATTATTACACACTAGGATCCATTTGAATCCTGGTGGAGGAGCATCCCTTATGCTCAAGGAGGATGAAGCCATTTGATTGTTTTATTTGGTTCTTTTAATGAAGTTGTTTCTCTTGTAAGCAGATCTGCAACACAATTATCTTTTCCTGGCTTATACTGGATTTCAAAATCAAATCCGTTAAGCCACAAGCTCCATCGAAGAATCCTGTTGTTTCCCTGTTCCAATAACCTTTGGTTAGATAACATCCCCGTCATATGCTTTAGATCTGTTCTTACAATGAAATGTACAGGTTTAATAAACAGTCTAAACTTTTTAATGCCATTTTTTACAGCAAGTATTTCTTTGTGAGAAGAAGGGTATCTTGACTCAGTATCACTGAAACATCTAGATGTATATATGCAAACTTCTTCCAGTTTAGGTCCATTCTTTTGTAACAAAACTGCTTCCCAAGTATCATTAGATGCATCAGTTTCAAGAATCAATTGGAAAGACATATCTGGTAGATGAAGTTTGGGAAGATTCTGGATCTTCTGTTTAATTATTTGCACTGCTTGGGTCATTTTTTAATTCCATGGTATCTTCTTGCTTAATTTTTTTTGTAGAATTATTACATCCTTTGCTTGATTCCCATAGAATTGTCAGATATAATTGAGACATCCAAGGAATCGCTGCAGCTGCTTCTGGTCAAGAATTTCATTAGGGAATTCTGTAAGTTTCTTCAAAACATGGTCTTGAAGCTCTACTTATCCTTGGGAGAGTATTAGACCAAGATATTCAATTTTTGTCTGTGCCCAACAAAGCTTGGAACGACTGAGCACTAAACCATGTCTATACAGATGGTCATAGACAGTCTTCAAATGTTGTACATGGGTTTTTCTATCTACAGAACAAACAAGTAAATCATCAATATATACAATAACAAAAATCAAATGCTTGAAGATATCATCCATCCATTTCTAGAATTCAGATGGTGCATTCTTCAAACCGAAGGGCATGACTTTCCACTAATATTGTCCATTAGGCACAACGAATGCATTTTTATATCTATCTTTAGGGATTATCCCTATTTGCCAGAATCCGCTTTTTAGATCAAATTTACTGAATATATTACATTTCCCAATCTTTGAAAACAGGAGCTCTTTAGAAGGTAGAGGAAATCTGATAGGTAGTAGTGCATCATTTAATGCTCTGTAATTTATAACCATTCTTGGTTTTCCTCTTTTTTGCTCACTGTGTTTGTTGACATAGAAAGCAGGACAAGCCCAAGGACTCCTACTAACTTCTATCAACTTTCGATCTAAAAGTTCTGCAATCTCCTTCTGACAGTAGTCTAATTCTGTAGGAGACATATGATTAGCAGAATATTTCTGAGGTTTAGGAATGTAATCTTCTTTGTATGGCAGACTGACAAAATACTGTTCTCTTTTCCAAAAGGCATTGGGATAATCAGAAGTGCAATCAGATTCAATTTTCTCTTTGATCTCTTTTATCATTTCCATACCATGTTTTTCAGCATGGCTGATGATCTTTTGGATACGTATTAGACTGCTTGTCGTTTTCTCAATCTATTGATGGATTTCTTTTACTGCAATTCTTGTTTCATAAGTGGACTTACTGGGTATCTTTATGGATTTACCCAAAATAGTTATCTGTACAAAGTTATTACCAATCATCAAAGGAAAACACTTATTTACAAAGTCTTGTCCTAAAAGAATATCTGCACCTGTGTCAAAACAGTATAGATTGACAGCTACTTTTTCTTCCTGTATCATTATAGGGAAATCTGGAGCAATGTATTTGATCTTTAATTCAGACTTATTAACAGCTCTGAAAGAAATATCTATAGGCTGCCAACAGTATGAGGGTAAAGCTTCATATTTAGCACATGAATTCATTGCACCTGTATCTAACTGTGCATCTAAGGTATATTGCAGATAACCTTGGACATTAATATCTACAGAGATAACTAACCTGTCATCCAAGACCATAAGTTTCTTTGATTCAAACATTTCATTGACTGCATAGTTACTAAACATTTCTCTTTCTATTTGTTCATCTCTTTTCTGTTTGAGAAAGCTTAGTTCTTCTTTCTGGAGTTTCAGACTTTTCCATAGGTCTGCAACTAGAACTTATTTTTCTCTTATTGCTTCTTCAAGTGAATAGATAGTATTGTCTAATGATTCATCTTCAGAGGTCATGACTTGTTTTGGTTCTGAAGAGATAACAATACCTTTAGCTTTTGGCTCTTTCTTTTTCTTGCTTGGGAGGAAGTCAGCATCTGTGGGTGTATAATGTTGCAAATTCACCACGCTTGGCTGCTGGACTTGATCAATTTGAGCTTGAAGTTGAGCAAGCTGAGAAGCATAGCGAGAGGCTAGTTGAAATTGTCTAGGAGTAAGTTCAGACAATTTGGCTTGGAGCTCATCCTTCTTTTTAAGAAGGGATGAGAGGTCTATACACAGAGACATCATTTTAATATCAAGAAAATTGAGGGTTTCTTCAATAGGAGATTGGCTCGAGTCAGAATCAGAATCAGAGTGTGGATTATAGGTAAAGTCTTCTGGAGAAGAATCACTGGATTCAGTAAGGGATAAGTATTCACCATCTGAACGGTAGTCTACTAAGTCCCATTCTGAAGGATCATAACCAGATAGAAAAAGATCCATGATTTTAATTTGGACTTTAGACTTTGACCGCAGAGGACACTGTGATGCCCAGTGGCCAGGCTTCTTACAGATAAAGAAAGTAGCAGACTTAGCTTTAGAGTTCTGGGTCCGGCGTTTAAAGAAGACTTTCTTTTTAGAAGAAGTATTTCTAGAAAATCTACGAGGGAATTTCCTAAATACTTTTGAAGTTTTTGCACATCCACAATCTTTTTTAGGTAATTTATGTTTTTGATTCTTGTGCTTGCAGCCAAAGTGATAAGTTTCTGCAAACGAATCACAAATAGTCGAGTCGAAACCTAATTGTTTCTTGATAGCTTTTTGGGTCTTATTTCGAAGACATTCTTTCTGCAGAGCCATAATAATATGCTCGTGCAATCCTGCTAGAGATAGCTGTGAGATATCAATTTCCAGGTCTTAAAATTGATCTCTAACAAGTGCAGGAATATTATCAGGCATGGCAGACAGATATTTGCGTAGATAGGCTACATTTTCTGGATCTGGACATTTATACAACAGATCTTGCATGGTACACAAGAAAGCAGGTAATTAAGATATATGGCATAATTTCTGACTCATAAATAATTCTGCAAAATGGTCAGAATCAATTTTGTAACTGCCATAAAATTCATGTACGAGAGCTTTAACAAGTTCTTCTACTGGAGCTTGGCTATTCAATATTTTAAGTTTTGCTTCTGGGATAACTCTATCCCACCATAGGCCAAGATTGCCAGTGAACCCCCAAGTAAGTCTTAAAGCTAAATCTCTCCAAGACACCTTATCTTTAAATATTAACTTTTGGGTCCTCGCCCAAGCATGCCATTTCTGGATGATCATCATCATTTCATTTTTTGATCTGCAATTGAAATTAGAGATTGGAGCAGATTCAATATTTTCTCAAGAGAGAGAGAGAAGGATGTTCTCTAGTATTTGCAGGGTCTATAGGGGCTTTTTTATAAGAACCATATTTTGCATGACACCATTTTTCCCAAGATGACTGAAAAGAATTTTGTCCAGCTTCATCATGTGTCGCTCTAGGTTTGTTCTCATGAGATGAAGAACTCTCTGGTTCCTCAATAACCTTAAGGTATGGAACAATTGTCTGTGTAGCTTTGGTAGCTTGCCTGATATCTTCATCTAATTGAGAAGATTGTGTTTTAACCAACTTTATTTTCTCAACAGCAATTAGTAAAACTTCAGCAATCCTTACTAAAGTAGGATTTGGCAATTCGTCAGATAGTTGTTTTAGAGTTAGATGTTTATGTTCTTCTGAAGTACTAGAAGAACCAAACCATTTGAAAGAAGTAGCTCTTTCAATGTCTTCAATTGTTGCAGGGGAGGAAGGTTAAATTTCTTCCTCAAAAGAATCTTTCAGACTAAAAATAGCAGTCTGAATTATTTCAATCTTTTCAAGAATTTTTTCTAACTGAGACCTCATCAGATCCTGATTTTGTTCTAATGAGTCTATTTCTGAATGCAAACCATTAAGATGGGTCTTGGTTTGTAACAAATCTTGCGCCATATCATCAATGTTTTGAGCAAGGCATACTGACTGATAGTTTGCATAATTCTGAAGTCTCACAATATCTTGAGGAGGATCTGCATCTGCTTTCCTATATTTTACAAAATCTAAATCTGCCACCATATCATTTTTAAACGCAGGATTATAATTTCCTGGTCCAAGATTTCGCTATGGTAGATTTGATTTCTTTTCTCTGCCACTTCTTGGCAAAGGAACATTCATCATTTTTATTGTAGGGATGACCAGATCTTGACATTCAACACAATTAGTATGCTGGCCATTATGTTCTGTCTTTGACTGGAATGTCCTAAAGGTTTTAGGAGCAGATGGAAAATGGGTTAATTTAGTATTTACAACAGGTTCAGAATCTACTTCCTGGGTAGGGATATGCGTTTGGAAGTAGTAGCAATTCTTTGAACCTTTTTGGTGAGTAAGTAGATGATTATCTAAAGCGGATATGTTCAAAACTGGAGTATATACAGGAGAAGAAGTAGATGGTCTTCGGGATGAGGAAGACAACTTATGGTCTGAATCAGAGCAACTGGCAGATAGTGAAGACATCTGTCTTTCAAGATTGGAATGTCTTGAGCTCTAAGATCTACCTATCTTCAACACATTCTTTCCAGATGCATTTGTTTTGAATTTTAATTCTCTGGGTAATGGAGGAGTAATTTTAGATGAGATAGGCTCATAGTCAGCAGACCATTCTTCAACTGCAGTGAGTTTGGAGAAACCTATAGTTAGGGGAGAGACATTTCCTGGACCAACCACCACGCTTTCATTAGTAGCGCGTTGTAACAACTTAGGATTAAGAGCATGCATAGTAGTTGATACAAACCGTAGGCAGGTAGTTGTGTGGAGTTGAGCTATCTCCAAGGCTTCAGCCATATCAAAGCCCGAAAACTGTACATAGGCTTGCAGAAGAGTATTGATATAGGGATCTGTCAGAGAGACTTGATATCTAGGAAGGGTTGATGACCATATAGGGCCATTATGTAGCAAAGCTTGGAATCCAGAAATAAGAGCATCAGAAAAGGTATTATGTCTAGAATCAATTATACAATTGAGAACTGACGTATTCAAACCAGGTATGACAAGAGGATTAATTCCAAACTGGATAAGTCCTAGATGTACATATTTGTAACCATGCTCAATTCCCCAATCAATATCGGCTTGTTGGATTAAAGGGATTTGATATACAGATTGTCCAAGAGAGAGTGGAACATTATTGGAACAATAACGAATTAGAGTAGTGGCACGGAACTTAAACATAGGAAGATCATATATTTTAGCAGCCTCAATCTCATGCATTCTCCAATTAACATCGGGTTCATATTCCTGAGCTATGAGTCTAGTATTATATAAAGACTTAGAAGAGGAAGAAGATTGACTGAGAAACTGTTTATACCACTTAGAAGGTTTGTATTTAACATCAGCAGATAAATCATAAGAAGATTTGTCATTTTGTGAAGCCATTTTAAAAACTACTGCAACTTCTAACAGTATACTTAGAGTATTGCAGGTAAGCAAATATATTAAGTGGTAAGATCGAACTTACTATGGGAAAAGGACTATGCAACTCTCAACGCCTCACACGGCAACAACGGCTGGCTTACTTGTCCTACAGCTTCAGCTGGAGACCACAGTGATGTTGATCACGTCACTTAATACTGGATATTTGCACGTCTCACAATCATATACTTCAGACACAAGGCTCATTCCAAAATAGAATCACTTCACAACATCCTTCCTTATATATATATATATATATATATATATATATATATATATATATATATATATATATATATATATATATATTCATTTTTTATGAGAGGTTACCCATCCATGGTGTTATGTTATGACTTTTTATCAGGGATGATTTTAAGGATGGAAATTTATTTTAAAATGTAGAAACCTTGGAGAATCTTAGTAATCCTTCATATGCCAACTATAAATGTTTGACGATATTTTTGTAAAAAAATTCAAATTTATAAGGATCCTATATAGTTTGTATAAAATTTTGGTGATTTTTAAGGTTAAATAATTTTATCCTATAGAATTTGGGTGAATCATTTTTAGAATAGAGAATCTTTTTTTTGCAAAAATCATGGAAAATTAGCCCATGAGCGAAATTTAGCCCCTAAAATCATCCTTGCTTTTTATATTAACTTTGACTTCTTCTTTCACTATTCAATACCTACAATTTTTTCCTAATTAGAGTAACTAAGGTTGTAACATCTCCAGCCTTAAACCTGTTGGGCTATGCCACACTTAAACTCTTGCGGAACTTAATACATTGTAACATACCTGGACTTCTAGGCCCGCCATGCCAACTCCATAAAAATAGAAATACCATATGTATATATATAAAACTTAAAGCAAAAAAACATATTATGCAAACACACAGATTCATGCAGAAATAACAGTAAAATATACATGCAGCATACACACGAAAAACCCATAAGAATAAACACATGTATAAATACACAGCATGTAAATTAATACAAAATTGATACTTATCTTTTATATAATACCACCAACTGCGTGTAGAACTTCCACGATCCTCCCATCCTTAGACCGGGTTGCCCAGAACTCTCAGCAGTGGGTCACCCCCGAGCTGGTACTAAACTCCACTCGGGTAAAGGGATTCCTAGGCTAGGCTGAGACAATACAAACAACAGGAAGGATTTCATCCCAGGAGCCAACTCAAACTACCATCCTACAGTCTCTCATTCCCCACATGCCTTCCCCACCCCAAGAAGTGTGCCCCTTCTATGCTCAACAGTCCTTCGGCTGCCCCACTTCCCTTCCAAGGATTCAACAACAGGTTGGACAGGAAGTCTCAGAGAACTGTAGTTGTAGTTGGGCTCCCTCAGTAAATCACTTTCCCAGTAATTCTCTCACCTAGAGAGAGTTTCTCACAGGCTCAACAACCCGTCTTTTCAATCCATCTCTTAATTCAACCAGGTACAGGTGCAGGTGATGGTAGCAATGGATCTCAAGTAAGGAACAAGTGATGACAATGACAGCCTTCAGGTAAGGCACATGTGGTTCCAGTGACAATAAGATACAGGTGTGTTTCCCATCCCATCATTGATATGGTTTATTGTTGATCACAGGAAGGTACGGGGTCTGGTTGTAGAAGTGTGTGTAGGCTCCAGCGGTAAAAATAATCATGAGAGTGGATCCTGGAGAGCATGGTTGAATGCGTGAATGGAAAGAATGGTGAATGGTAGAATACATGGACCATGCACTATGTCCACGCTCTTTGTATGCATGTCCCAAATTGGACATTTGTCTTCATGAAGTTGCATGAGCTCCACTTGTAATTCGTTCCTATCCCACATGAACTTAGGATAGCATAGGTTATGTCCAACCTTAGTCATTAGGAATAATATTATATTATTCCCTTAGAGATCATCCCTCTAGCTTAGCCCCTTTCCTAGGCTCTTAGCCCCCCCCACCTTTTCCTTCCTAGTGGACTTTAGTCCCCCATACTCTTTTATCGTGGTTGGTCTACATGCAATGATGTATTTTATTAATGATATGAGTATTTACATATATAAAAATAGGCTCATTGGCCTCTTGCATCTAGGCTCGCTGGCCTAATAATCACATAAGCCTTATGGCCTATAATAACCTGCCTCACAATCCTACAAAACATAATTACATTTAAAATTACAACTGGGGCTCGATCTTGGGATATTACAATCCCCTCCCCTTATTTATGCATTGTCCTCAGTGCATTATATACCATGTATAATTCAAAAATCTCCAAGATTTTTCTATTGGAAGCTTGTTATCCACCTGGTGCTCTGCTTTCAAGCACCATTTCTTGTATTCATACTGTAGTTGGAATTCATTTTCTTTATTCCATAGAGTTGCTTTAGGAAAGAATTCAGCTCACTATTCCATTTGACACACCCTCATTATGATAGATACCATGCCATAAGCACTCCTGAGTTGCGTCTTCCTTGTTTCACTTACCCTTCCAGACTTAGGTATCCCTTCACTGCTACATAGTCCTTTAGCGATCCATCTTGCTAAGGCTTTCACACACAAGGAGAGTGCCAACTCATTATTATAACCCCACCAAGGTTCTAAATTGTAAGGGATCTAGTGTCTCCAACCGTAGTTGTTCTTCCCAAGCATTCCAACTTTAATCAATATTGTCTCATCTGCATCACACACATGCAGTTATCATGAGAGAACATAAAAAAATCCATTTAGAAACTCAAACTTATTTCATAAGGAATTCAACTTTTCCCCAAAATATGAAATTATATCTCATAATTTTTCATGGTTGTTGAAATACTAGGATGAAGTCTTCCTTATGGCTTTCAGCAAGCACCATACTAAATACCATTTTTCCTACAATGCTTCCATCTTGCATTCATCCAACAAATTGTCAGTATTTCCTATACATCATGTTTTCATTGCAATATGTACCAAAACCTTATGAAGTGATCTTAGAATTGTCTACAGCTAGAAATTCAATCACAACTACCAAACAATTTATTAAATAGAAAGAATTATTATTCTATGCATATGCTTGTTCACAATTAATATCAGTAAGTTCCTTACTTCATTTTCCGAACAAAAAATTTCATGTAGTCAATGCTCATGTGACTACTTGACTTGCAACTTTCTTGTCGCAATGTCTAACAGCTCATGAAATGTTCTCAAATCCATGAGTTAGTAACATTTCAGTCGTTAGTATAATTATTTCCATTCAATAACATATATGAATGCACTCACAAAACACATTCAACAAATGCATTTCAGTATACAATTCTATCATGTATGAGTGCAACTCCACTTACTATGCATGAGTGCAACTCTCAATGCATATCTATTCAATGCACCTTTGCATTGATTTTCATAATTCTCTATATCTAAGTCATGTATCTCACAATTGATAAATTGGAGATCAGGCCAATGCCTTGACACATTCTCCATACACTTCCTATTGTCTTCTCAATTATTTGGATGCCTTCCTTTTCGACCCGAACACTACACCAAGAATATAATTATGTGGTGTTCATTAGTGTTAGCAAAACGGTTGCAGTCCAAGTATTATTTAAAGGTAGGAATTTCATTGGATATTTGTGTGGTATGTAGCCTTTCCATATATATATCTTTCCATAGCCAACCATGTCATGGTCTCATACATGACTAGCTTTCCTGGCATCCATTCCTATAACAGGTTCTTATATTTTATTGCTTTGGTTATTATCTCATAACCAAATTAACATGACATGCTACTATGTCAGTGTGTGCATTCAAAAGCTAAGAAGCTTTGATAATTATTACATGCCTCCATCATTTACCACACCTAGTGGTATCTTATTCATGTTAATGCATTTAAATAATACCATACTGTGATTTATAAAAAAATCTATCTAGGGAAATTCTTACCTAAATTTCCCTTCAACAATTATGCAACATAATTTCAAGAGAAATACTTACCTGCATAGTTGACATTAAATTAATTTCATGCTACCTGGTTAGTTGATGACAGTAGAAGTTCCTATGCCTCTTTTATCAGTCTTATAATCAACACTTCAACTTTTTGTTGCCTCCTTCCATATGCAGCAACATCAGTAGAAACACTTGCAAACATGCAAGAATTATAGCTTTCCGTGTATGGATGTCCAACAAGCCATAACATAATTGTTTCTACAGCAATTGTGGCAACCTCTTTCTCCCTGTATCACTTTTTCTTGTTGATCCCAGAAGTCTTCAATTCTTCCTGGATTCCTGAATCTTCTTGTGCTCTCACTGTAATCATTGTACATGATTATTTCTGACCTGAGCACTTTCTAGCCAAATCACTCTTGGCTATTTTTGCATTTCCATCCAAATACTATGTTGATATTAACTTTCAGTTTTCATTTATTTCTTGGATCCATCTAACCCAACTCATACTTGGATGAATTATAATTCCAATCATGTTGTCTTATAGACTTTGGATCTTCAACATCCATTTACTTTTCGGGACTGAACTACTTTATCCCTTTCCTGATCGAATACTTTAGTACTTGAGGTTTATTGCACCCTTCTCTTCTCTTTTCTTAGCCAACTAGCCTCAAACTTGACTTGCATAGCCAATCTTTAGCATACTATAAATATGCACATATGCCTCCTTCGCCATCTGCATAGAATTAACTGGAAGTAATTATCAATGCTTTTAATTTATCATCATAATTTCCAATGATACTTCCAACCTCTGGGAATGTCACACATGGCTCTATGCCACTTGAGATGGATTCTTGTCAAGCACCATCTCTTTTTGCATTCAAACCCATGCGTAGAACCATTTTCTTCTTCATGGTTCCTTATTGATTTCTCATTAGAAATTCATTTCACTTTTAAATTATTCTTGACTTGATATCTCCATGCTATTGTGGAAATACCTTCAACACTCTTGGAATGCATCAACAATCCTCTACTATTTTTGTTGTCCCTCTTGGAGTGTTGTCATGCATCCCTATTAGCTTGATATCTATCTCATGATTTCTTCTTCCATTATCTTAATATGTTCAAGGACTTGACTCCATCCTGGAATCTTTCCTTGTCTACTTTGCATACTTACAACCATATATTATGTTGATATTAATTTTCAGCATTCCACTATTACTTGGTTCCCTACGATCCAACTCCTACATGACCTACTTTTTCGGTCATTATCTTCTTATTAACCTTGAGTATTTAACACCAATTTATTTCTTGAAGCAATTGATTTATCCTTTCCTTGACTGATCATCTCAGCACTTGGATTTGCTTAATGAACCATTACTTCCTCTTGTATTGACCCATCTTATTTTCAATCGGACATGCATAATCAACTTTTATCATGCCATATTTGATTCCCTTCATACCATGCTTCCATTGTGCACTTTGATAGCAATAATGAAGGTGTTGCCTCCAAACTGTAGGATTGATCCTTGGAGATGTTACATCTTATCTCCAATATACTCCTTGTTTCTCTGTATAAAAAAAAATAGCAATTTAACCCATCAATCTTTTAGAGCGGATATGCCCACACTCTACTCCCTTATGTGTACATTGGCATCCTTTAGAGTGAATGGATTTTCATTACTTCATTCACTAAATGAGCTACTCTTATACCCAAATTCCATTGAGCACTCTGATTAACATGAGTGGATTTCCATTTGTGGATTTCCAAAACCTTATGTTTGCACCTAGATTCATATCTTAACATTCTTCAGTCTTGACCTTGGATCATCTTGTGGGCTATTCATGACATAACATTATGTCCTCAAGTTCCTCATATCCTTCTTGATACTAGGTCCAAACTCTTTTATATTCTATAAAACCATCCTTCCTTACTCCCATGCTTTGCATCTCCATATGAACCTAGGGGACATGCATTATCATGTATTGTAGATGACTTTCCCCACCTAGCATTCACATTTTGATGTGAAAAATTATCATCCATATTGTTTTCCCCAAACAAGAATTTCATTAGGGTTTTTCATGTTGCTTATTGTACACAACATCAGATCCAATAACTTCTTAAAGATCCCAAATGTACAATGAAGAACTGTCTATGTCCTTCTTTCTTCTATCTATAGACATCTCTATTACTTTTTTTTTTATGAAAATTGCCTGCCCAGGTCAATTTTCTGAGTGATTAGTTATATTTTACTTTGCAATATCTTTCCAACACCTACTTCCATGCTCAATTCTGAGTTTTGAGTAGAAAGTTATGAATGTTTGAAAATTATGCTTCCTTGGAGGTAATCCTTGTACAATTGATCTCCTTATTCAGAGCCCAATTAGCTCTTGGAGCCATGTTGGATCCTCTCATTAGTACACAGGCCTTCTTTACTTCTTTAGGTGCAGGTCTGTAAAATTCAGAACTCTTTTCTTTCAACAAAATCATTTTTGAGCATTAGCCCCCTTTATTTTGGCCCCCAATTGCATACGACCATGGGTTATGACCAAGCGCTAGCTGATAGGTGCTTATCCGAAGCTTCTGGACTCCAAGGCTCCGGAAATTTGGGCTTCAGAGGTTTCTCCTTCAACATACTTTACTTCATCCGATCGTCAAATCGGCGAACTACTGAACATGTGCTTCTTCGGAGCTTTGGGGCTCCGAAACTTCGATCTTCGTAGGTTTCATCTATACCACACAACCTTTCCTCCAAACGCTGAAGTGGAGAAACCCCCCCCAAATGGTGCTTCTCCTGAGTTTCAGGACTCCAACGCTCCGGAGCTTCGAGCTTCGGAGGTTCTTACAACAACCTACACAATTTCTCCTGAATACCGAACTTCCAAGGTCCACTTAGAATTGTGCACTAGTGGTGCTATGTGTCAACAATATGGTGGTGACATGGGGCCCCACCGACAAGCGACATGTGTCAACTCACAATTGGTATAGAAAGCTTGTCAAAAGAATGAAACAGGTTGACATGTGGCAGGTGTTAAGTGGGTCCACGTCACTTTAGGTCACATCATCATGCCACGTCACATTCAGTGCTTTGGGACTTTGTAACTCCGAGCTTCGGAGGATTTCACAACAGAACACTTCAAAACTCTCGGACTCTCGCTCTCCGGACCCTTACTACTTCGGCGCTCAGGAGCTTTGGGACTTTAGAAGATTTCACACCAACCTACTTTATAACTCCTGAATAAGTGTTCTTAGGAGCTTCGACACTTCAGGGATCTGGCACTTCGGAACTTTGGGCTTTAGAGGATTTTGTTTTCGAACAACACCCCACCCTCTAACTATTAAACATCGAAATTTTTAACACTTGCTTATCTTCGGACACGTGTCCCCAAATAAGAACGGTCTGGATTCGTTCCAGACTTTGGGGAACTTTCCACTCTGCGCAACCACAACCAAATTTCCCCAGAGTGTCGAACTGTCAAACCACTTGGGGATCCAACAACTCACCTTCACCCAAATTATCTACGGTGTAGATTCACTTCGAGGGCTTCATAGATTCGGGGCTTTTACCTCCCTTCTGTCAAGAACTTAAAATTGTCGAAGCAACTAAGTTTGAAGGACTGGAGGGGTTAACCTTTGTGCTCCTTTCCCAAATATAACGGTTGTGAAGGATTTGGTTCCTTCCCGTGCATATCCCACAGCCACTGTGGTTTCCTGAACTGCTACACCTCTTGAGCTTTCAAAAATAGTTAAGGTGTGCTCTCAGCGCCCTCTTGGCACCCATGGATGTTCTGAAACTCGAATTTTTTCCTAATTCGACAACAATTCCCTCTGAAATCTTGCTTCAATTTCCACTTATACGGCCCATCCAGGCTCAGTGTTGAAAACTGAGGCTCTGATATCAATTTGTAACATCCCCAGCCTTAAACTTGTTGGGCTATGCCACACTTAAACTCTTGCAGAACTTAATACATTGTAACATACCCGTCCTTCCAGGCCATCCATGCCAACTCCATAAAAACAACAATACCATATGTATATATAGAAAACTTAAAACAGATAAACATATTCTGCAAACACGCAGATTCATGCGAAAATAACAGTCAAATATACATGTAGCGTACACACGCAAAACTCATAAGCATAAACACATGTATAAATACACAGCATGTAAATTAATACACAATTGATACTTATATTTTATAGAAGACCACCAAATGCGTGCATACCTTCAATGATCCTCCCAGCCTTAGACCACGCTGCTCAGAACTCTCAATAGTGGGTCACCCCCGAGCTGGGACTAAAATCCACCTGAGTAAAGGAATTCCTAGGCTAGGTTGAGACAATACAGACAACAAGAAGTATTTGTTCCTAGGAGCCAACTCAAACTACCAGCTTACAGTCTCTCATTCCCCACATGCATGTCCCACCCTAGGAAGTGTGACCCTTCTCTGCTCAAAAGTCCTTCAGTTGCCCCACTTCCCTTCCAGGGCTTCAGCAACAGGCTGGTCAGGAAGTCTCAGAGCACTGTAGTTGTAGTTGGGCTCCCTTAGGAAATCACTTTCCCAACAATTCTCTCACCTGGAGAGAGTTTCTCACGGGCCTGACAACCCGCCTCTTCAATCCAGCTCTTAAGTCAACCAGGTATCGGTGTAGGTGATAGAAGCAATGGCTCTCAAGTAAGGAACAGGTGATGGAAACAATAGCCTTCAGGTAAGGCATAGGCACTGCCAGTGACAGAAAGATATAGGTGTGTTGCCCATCCCAACAAGGATATGGTTTATTGTTGATCAACGAAAGGTACGGGGTTTGGATGTAGAAGTGCGTGCAAGATCCAGCGGTAAAACTAATGGTGAGAGTGGATCCTGGAGAGCATGGTTGAATGCGTGAATGGAAAGAATGGAGAATGGCAGATCCTGGAGAGCATGGTTGAATGCATGAATGAAAAGAATGGAGAATGGCAGAATCCATGGCTCCTGCACTACGACCACACTCTTTGTATGCATATCCCAAATTGGATACTTGTCTTCATGAAGCTACATGAGCTCCACTACTTGTAATTCGTTCCCTTCCCATAGGAACTTAGGATAACATAGGTTATGTCCAACCTTAGTCTTTAGGAATAATATTATATTATTCCCTTAGAGATAAGGCCTCTAGCTTAGCCCCTTTCCTAGGCTCTTACCCCCCCCCCCCCCNATGGAGTTTAGTCCCTCATACTCTTTTATCATGGTTGGTCTACACGTAGCGATGTATTTTATTAATGATATGAGTATTTACATATATAAAAATGGGTTCACTGGCCTTTAGCATCTAGGCTCTTCGGCCTAATAATCACATAAGCCTTCTGGCCTATAATAGCCTGGCTCACCAACCTACAAAACATATTTACATTCACAATTACAACTGGGGCTCGGTCTTAGGATATTACAAAGGATATATTCCCATTTCCGACATTTATAACAATATTAACCAACATATAATTTTAGAGCACTGTCGTTTTATTATATTATATAACTATTTACGTGTGTGATGCATATATTGTCTTTGTATTGAATCAAACATATATACTTATACTAATAGTGTGAAGTGCCTCTTCAACACCTTAGTGACAAGAACTTTATATAATACTAAAATTCATGAACAAAATGAAGTAATTAAATACATAATTTGCAAAACCTATTACAATATGTGCACCTAATTCCTCAATCATGTAACAATAAACGTATTGGAACAAGTAATTGTTGGACATCTTTCATCAAGCTTATTTTATCCATCCTCATCTAGTACATTTGATTAAGTACTACAACAAACTTGTAAGATGTGAAAGGTCGAGTACAGTTTTCACTTACTAATGAGTACAAGGATGACATTAAATCATTAGCCAAATTAGAATTCATTAAGGTAATTTACAAGCATAAATTAATTAGAGTATGTGTATAGTTCACATTGGTTTATTAATTCCTTCAAACAAATAACAAGCAACTTCAATGAATCAAGCAATTAGTTGAGGCCTTTTATCAAATGTATAGCATGCAATCTCTTACCAGGCTTATGGTTTAACCCTTTTTAACAACACGCCATATTTAATTAGTTGAGAGAGAATCAAATTGGATTCAAATTCATACAAGAAATTAACAGTCAATATTACCTCATTCCTTAGACATATCCAACCAAATTTCAAGTATGATTGCAGATACACAATAATTTAAGAAATACAATTTTTGGTGAAGGAAATTCATCAAACACTTTGTATAGCACTAACTACATCAATTGCTTTGCTAAGACATGTTAGATCAATCGTGGATTCCAACAAACTTGTAAGATGTGAAACGGTTTTCACTTGCTAATGAGTACAAGGATGACATTAAATCATTAGCCAAATTAGAATTCATTAAGGTAATTTACAAGCATAAATTAATTAGAGTATATGTATAGTTCACATTGGTTTATTAATTCCTTCAAACAAATAACAAGCAACTTCAACGAATCAAGCAATTAGTTGAGGCCTTTTATCAAATGTATAGCATGCAATCTCTTACCAGGCTTATGGTTTAACCCTTTTTAACAACACGCCATATTTAATTAGTTTAGAGAGAATCAAATTGGATTCAAATTCATACAAGAAATTAACACTCAATATTACCTCATTCCTTAGACATATCCAACCAAATTTCAAGTATGATTGCAGATACACAATTATTTAAGAAATACAATTTTTGGTGAAGGAAATTCATCAAACACTTTGTATAGCACTAACTACATCAATTTCTTTGCTAAGACATGTTAGATCAATCGTGGATTCCAAGAGTAAAGTCACATCTAAAAATTTGACAACCAAACAAACCCCACAAGGTGTTCTCCATTTTTTACAAAATGACGAGATCACTAAATCGAGTTCTACAAACTTTTTTTTACTCAAAATGGAGGTTACAAAGTCGATATGGCATGAATTCCTCTCGAAGTTGGTCTAGATTTTCATTTTATTCAAACCGATTCAAACATTTTGATAAATAATTGGCATCCAAACCCAAATTACTACCGTACAAGAAAGATAACAACCTATATTTAATATCTTGACTAAAGGCATCCAATTAATGACCTCCCCATTCCAATTCATCAATCATATCTTTAATTGAAGGGTTACCAAATCCACAAACATAATTTTTCCATTTGGGAGTTTTACAAAACACTTGGTAAACATTTTCTCATGATATTGAGTTAATCTAACTATCGTATTTCTTTCCAATTTCAATGTATCATAAGGTAGGGATTAGTTTAGGTTTTCCTTTAAACACTTTGTAGATATCCTTGGCTAAAAGATTGGAACTATTTTTTCCATATCCAAATTTCATATCTCCTAATATCTCATGGAGAGCAATCAACAAGAATAAGATAACTATCTTGTAAACATCTCATAGTTCATTCATTAAATTAGCAATGAAAACACCTAATACAAAACATAATTTATCTTCCATTCATCACACTTATCCATACCCCTTTGGTTCAATTTTCAAGCATTTTTATTCCTAATGGTTCTTGCACCTTGTATTCCCCTAATTGCTACCTTAACTAGGTTAGCACATCAAACCAAACATTATATAATTCTCATGGAAAGATAACAACTCATTCATTCATTCCATCAAACATTTTTTATACAATCATTAACCAAATAGGAAATGGATTGGAATTCATAGTCAGTCTTATATTTTATAACTAACCTTTACAATATTAATTGGAGGAAAAGATCACGCATTAATACTCCATAATATACCAGCATATAGGAAAGATAGAAATGAATTGCAATCCTTAAAAATACAACACCATTCATTTAGGGGCCTAGCCAAACAAGTTGTGAACATTCCCCAAATTTCGAGTACACCTTAAAAAGAACTTCCAAATTCATTTTAAGGAATCAAAGAACTTCCAAATTCATTCTAAGGAACCAAATTACTGAATAATTTGGGTTTGAAGGAATTACCACATATTATTTTAGCTACCATAATAACTTTTCTTAGTAATTCTTCCCTCTATGTGCATCTTTTTGCAACCCAATATTTGCATGCTCTATTAAACTTTACTTTGATGTATGTGATGGTTTGCACAAGATCAAATATTGCACATGCAGTGAGAGTTGTGAGCAGGTATATGAACAATCCAGGTAAAGAACATTGGGAGGTAGTAAAGTGGATTCCCAGGTACTTGAGAGGTACTGCTACTCAAGCATTATGTTTTGGAGGTTCAAACATTGTTCTATAGGGATATGTTGAATCAGATATGGCAGGTGATAAAGATAGCAAGAGGATCACTAGATGGTATTTTTTTATTGTAGGTGGAATAGTAGTAAGTTGGATTTTGAAACTGCAAAAGGTTGTTGCACTTTCAACAACAGAAGGAGAGTATGTTGTTGCTACAGAGGCTAGTAAAGAGATGATTTGGTTACAGAGGTTTATGGAGGAATTGGGAAAGAAGTAAGAGAATCGCAGGTTGTATTGTGAGAGTTTCATTCATCTTGCAAATAAATCAGCCTTCCATTGGAAGACTAAGCATATACAACTCAGGTATCATTTCATATGATCTGCCTTGGAAGATGGACATTTGAAGTTGGAAAAGATACATAATAGCCAGAATCCTGCAGACATGTTAACAAAGGGAGTAACCAGGGATAAGCTGAGTTCCTGCTCAGTTTCAGTTGGTATTCAATTATGAAGGTGAAGATGAGAAATTTTCCAGGTCCAAGAAGGAACATAGTCCAGCATATACAATAGCGGTGGAGTTGTTGAGATTAGTCTCCAAGTGGAAGATTCTTGGTTATGGAGCATGATTATCTTCCTGATTCATAGGTCTTTGTTTTCAGCCGCGTTTATACCCCATGAAGACTATACACCCTGGAATACCATACACCCCTCCATGCGGGGGGGTTGTAGGGGATGATTGCGCCCCCCTATGGGTTTCAGGGGGCTCATCCCCTCAATTGGGGAGTCAAGGGGCAAGAAGGCCCCCAACAGGGGTTTGGGGGCGAAGCCCCTGAAGGAAAAATTGCCTTGTAATTTTATATTGTAATTTCATAATAAATATGGATCGTTCATTATAGGGTCACAGATATGACGGTAGAAGTTATGTTAGGTTTTTTCCCCTAGAATGAAACCCTCTTTTATGAGGGAATTGTATTGTGGTTGTGTATCAAAGCGAATATTGTATTCTGAGAGAGGAGACTGTGAGAGAAAGAAGAGGAAGTTACAATGGGTGTATTGTAGGTTGTGTCCCTAGATTTGATGGATAATAATAAAGGAAGGACCTGGAAATTTCTCTGGTGGGCATAGCCCACACTGGGTGAACCATGTATATATGTGTCTCTATTGTATTATGTATCCTATGTGTTTTATTTCCGCATTTGTTTTATTTTATTGTTCTGTGATCCTATTTTTCTACATCTCCCCCATAGTTCAGCAAAGAGTGTTCATTAAGGATCAACATTCCCTATACATGGGTAGGAGGAGTTGACCTTCAAAAATGTGTCCAAACTCAAGGTAAAAAGCAGTTTTTCGACCATCTTATGCTGGGTTTTCTCCTCCACGAAGACTAGGGATCATGAAAAAATTTCTTTCATGGTGTCAAAGTGCATGCAACACTTAGTAAGGTGCATGTGACACTTGATAAAGTGAATACAACACTTAGTGCATAATAGATGTGACATTTTGGTGTATAACAGATGCCCCCTAAAGTGTGAGGTCAAAAGAGAAATTGATGGCCGAAACACTTTACAAAATATTTATTTAGGCACTGGAGTAGGAAATCCTACTACCAATTTCTTATGATTAGTCGTGCTTAATATTTGGTAAGTCCAAATATTGAGCACGACTAATCACTTTCTCCTTGGTGACATCACTTCCCATGTTGACATCTCTAGCGATGGGTGGAAAAAGTGACATGGTAAACCAATCTTTCAAGAGTTGGTCCAAAATGATAGCTTTAATTAACCGTTGTCGCCTCCTCCACTCATGAATATGATCATAAATGTGAGTGGAAGTGGATTTCCTAAGAAAATTCAAAATCTTTTTACTGGTTTTATATCAAATCAACAGTTGGAAATGTGTCCAAAAGGCCATAGCTAAAGTATTAAAGTCACCAAAGGAGTGGCACGGCAGTTCAATATACCATTTGGTTTTCGAGCCTGTGAGACTTCTCTGGAAAAGTGTTAAATGAATGGAGTCATCCATTAAAGAGTTCGAAGAACACCAAAGATGGAAATTCATTATGTGGTTATTAAGGTCTTCTCCAAGTTTTCCGTCAAATTTTTGGATATCGAATGGTATTTTAGCAGGGATTGGAGAACAAAATGGGGCATGTAGTATGCGATCACTGGTCAAACAAGATAGATCAAGAAGATCTAATGTAGCCAAGAAAGGAAGTTGTTGGTTATCCTATTGATATTGGTAGTAACCGTGTGACATAGGAACACCATTAGGAGCATATATAGGTTGTGACGGGATGGCAAGACCATATGGTCCTCCCATGTACTGTGGCTAACCCCCCATGTATTGTGGTTGACTTGAGGGTCCCCCCATGTATTGTGGTTGATTCGATGGTCCTCCCATGTACTGTGGTTGACCTGAAGGTCCCCCCATGTATGGTAGTTGGCCCGATGTCCCTCCCATATACTGTGTTTGAGGGGGTTGTTGTGTTGGAATCGTGGGGTTCATGGATTGAGTGGGAAAAGTTCCTTGTTGAGGAATGTTCGTCGAATTAGGTTGACCCCATAAAGGATTTCAACTCCTGGATACAGTTGTCAAGGATACATGCCAGTAGTAATGGGAATGGAAGGATCTGCATGATCATATTTCCCCCAAGTTTGTTGTTGTGGCCACCACATATGAGTTTTCCTCATAGTTGAGGGTTTCCCCCTAGTAAAAGGTTACTCCCCAGTTGAAGATTGACCTCCAATGAAGGGTGTAGGAGAACTCCCCATTTGTAAAGTTGGAGATGTGCGTTGAGCAACTTGTGTAAATGTGATTGTTTGAACAACTTGATTGTTGGCCATCTAATCGATGGGATGGACAAGTAAATCACTTGGTGTGTGCATATGTCGGAGTAGTGAAGCAGGAATATTATCCGGCCCATGTCCAGACTGTACTTTAAAGTGGTTGAGTCGGAGTAATCTCGGTCACGATTGTTCCCAATAAAGAAGAAGCACCAGCATTGGTGATTTTGCTCCTGCAGGGTCAACTACAGGAGTTGTGGATAGAGGAGGTGAAACTCTCAATCCATCTGGAAAACCAAATTTCGGTGAGTTCATGCCAAAATATGGTCAAGTGGCTGAACTGACATGTAAATAGTAAGAAGAATAAGTATCAAGAAATATCATGGATGGTTTTTCAACGAGTAGTGCTCCAAGTGAATTAGTGAAAGGGGATTTGCGTGAGATACAAATCCTTCCACAAAGGTTGTGGCCGGTTCTTCTGCATGTTGCCACTTCCAGGAGCTACACTCTCGGTTTTAGAAGTTTTTTCTTCGACCATTCCTTCGTAAGAAGGGTCGTGTTGAGGTTCCTAAACTTCAGGGTCCAAACCTTGCATTTTGTGAGATCTTCGACGCCCTTGATCAGCCACGGTGAAAGTAAAGTGACAATTCTTAAGGTCAACTATGACCTCCGAAATCACACACCCGTAAAAAGTATCTACAGGTAATCAACCAAGAAAAAATGGAAGGATCTTTCGAAGATGGGATATCAAGCCGTCAACAAATATATGAGAAGCAATTACTCCAACCTCCACGTAACAACCCTTCTTGGTGCAAGCAATCCTCGCTTCACGGGGTGACCCTCCAAGGGTACTAAAAGTGTGATACGATGTCTACCCTGGGTACCATGGGAATCACACCACAATCACCTCTGTATATACCTATGAAAGACCACTAAGGTTACCAACTCACAGTCGACCTCCAGGGGGGTACAGTCGATAGTCGGGACCAAACGTATGAGCAGGATAAAAAAATTCCAAAATTCTTCAAGAGACCTAAAGACAAGTGGACCGGTAAGACACCTGAGGACCCCAAATGGATTCGGGATTCACGAAGCACCGAGACCAAATGAAACCAGCATTTTCTCAAGAAAAACCCCCAATATACGCTTTTTCCACCACGATTGGCCAAGCTTTGGAGGGGTAATATATGTTGCTCTTCCGCATGTGACCTCGTCTTTATCCCCTGTTAGAGGGGGTTATTTTCTATACCTATATGACAGTTGGATTTGATCATTCTTTAGTGTTCTACAGTCTTGTTTAGTAATCTTGGACAATTTACTCAATTTTCCTAGTCCAAAGACTCTAACCCTATGCTATTGTCAGTGTACTATAAACCAAAAAATGTCTAGTTGATTTTATTAGCACGTTGGTTGATTTAATGGCTTTGTTTACTCAGGAAGGTCTACAGAAATGAAACTAATGATGTGTGAGACTCGATTCCAATAGAATGAAAAAAGAATAAAATGCAATCTTTCATTTTCGATGAATTCTATCTATAAGAAGGAGCAGAGTTATTTTCTTCTTAACAAACACTCAATATCATGAAACATTTTAAAATGATGCCAAACTATCAAAGAAATCTGAAATACTAAAGAAAATACAATATTAGCTCATGCAAGACATGTACTAAAACAAAAATCCTAAGAATGCAGAAATTCTTTTTGTTTGATTGTATGTGCAATGAAATCAAATGAAAAACTTTTATGTTTCCTATCTTTCAATGAGAATGAAAGAAATCAATGTTTGACACAAAGGAACATGAAGCAAAAAAGAAACCAAACAAAGTGCACTCAAAAGTTTGATGAGAACTAAAAGAAATCAAGCGTGAGATAACTTGTTCAATCAAGGACTCAAAATGACAAGGAGAAAAGAAATCATTGTTTGAAAACCTCCAAGTTGCAATTCCAAATCAAATGAAGAAAAACTTCAAGATAAGTTTCAAAATCAAGACAATACAAGTTCGAAGACCTTCAAGATGAGGATCGCACCACTGCTAAGACAAACCTTGACCAAAGGATCAAGTTAACCTAAGGTAGTCATGTTCATTCCCTAATTCTGAAATACTTGCAAGATTAAATGAGGAAAGAAAAGTTGGTGATCACAGTTCTTTTAATCAAACAAAGTCATAACCAAGTTCAGAGGAATTGTCTGCAAAAGTTTGAGTGAAAAATACAAGTAATAAAAATAGGCTTAACGTTGACCCATGAAGGAGATCAATGCTCCTACAAGGAGGCAAACAGGATGTTGAACAAGGTTCAACACTCCCCAATACACTAGTAAGGGGTGTTGATAATGGTTATCAACGCTCTTTGGGCCATTGTGGGGGAGACTTGATGCCTGGAAGTGGTTAAAAAAACACAAAAATTTGTCTATATTCACCAGAAAGCAGGAAAGGTTCAAGCAACAAGCATCAACATGAAAAAGATAAAATTACAACTAAGATTCAAAGGGCTAGAAACCAAGTAATAATCGTTCCCAAGTGGAATCGCCAATTTTCTGTTATAGAATATTTCCCCTGTGGACAAGTGAAATTTCCCTTGGATATCTAGACCCCTATTCCAAGACACAAAAACAAACAAATGGACACCAACATTCCTTTAGATCTATTATTTATATCTGTAGGGTAGAGAAGATAGAAGAAATAAGTGTGACTTACTCCTTTTCCGACGGTTGTCCTCACTATTCTTTAGTGTTTAGCCTTGTTGTCCAAGCTCCTATCGCGATGAAGAAAGTCTGCAAGGACCAAAACAATACCTTCTGCTTCTACAATATATCAATAGACAAGAACAGATCTATCTATATAGGCATACTTGTGCAAACAACGGTATGAAATAAATAGGCCAAGTTATATTAATGAAGAAACATGGTGAAGTACTTACAAACCATCGTAGACGTTGCAGTAGCTCCTCCAAGTTCTCTAGTCCAAACCTTGTCTAAATGTCTCAGGATTAGAATGATGATGTTTTTGATGGATTCCTCTTATGAGATCAAAGGTTTGACACTCTGGAATTCTTTCTCTCCCTTTCACCTTTCAATGGCCTCATTATATAGGATTTTTGGAGGCTTAACCACCATGAAGGATTCTAGGAAATGGTTGAGGATTTGGCTCCTTAGGTTAGGATTTGGTTTCTTGAGGTTTCCTAGGATAGATCCAAGTAACGTAGCTCAAATCCTTGACCTGAACAAAATTGATTCTCCTCATATTTATTCTCTTAGAAAAAGATGAGATGGTTACAAGTCCCTTTGACCACATCAATGCTCCCCCAAAGATAAACATGGAGTGTCAGCAATGCTCCCCCATAGTTCAACAAGGAGTGTTGATTAAGGATCAATGCTCCCTATACATCGGAAGGGGGTGTTGACCTTCAAAAATGCATAAAAAATCAAGGTAAAAAACAATTTTTCGACCATATTATGCTGGGTTTTTTCCTCCATAATGATCCAAGTGGATATTGGTTGCTACCCACCTATTCCAACTAGCTCCTCTTGTTCGTTTTTAGTTCAACACGTTCTTTTGTACTTCTTTGTGATTGTGGGTTCTACACTTATGGGGTTGTATGAAGCCCTACACATCTTCCAGGTGGACACTGGTGGCCTCTCACCTAATCCAACTCGCTTATTTTGTATGTTTTCATGTCAGCACATCTTATTGTACTTCCAGGGCCGTTTTGGAGCCCTAAATAGTGTTTTTTGGATCGTCACAGTCAAACTCTAAAACGAGTTAGAATTTGATGGTGTAATGTGTATCTCTATGAAAGACCTTTCCAACGAGCTATCACATGCCTAAAATGGAGGTTGTATGTAAAAGTTATGACCCCGAGAAGTTGAGGTCCCAACTTACCCATAGGGGCCCACATGACTTTGGCGTTTCACCTTCTAGGGTTAGATTTTTGGATGTCTAGAGTTTTGGAATTCATGAGTAATATCAAAAAGGCCTCTATATCCTCATTGTAATCATTCTTCTTAGACAGATGCACATAATAGCCACATCTCTTCTCAGAGATAGCTACCACCATTTGAGCAAGTGTTTCATTTTTGCAGTTTTACAGTTTCGGCCTATTTCATTTATTCAATAGAAGATACCATTCACTGGATATATGTGTTATTCTTCATATCTCTGTGTTTATTGTATTGAGTTTGTTAATCAATTCGTTCTGCTCCTAAATCTGGATCAGTGGTATTAGAGCGGTCTACTCTTCATTTAATTTTCTTCGTGCATGTCCCGGACAAGATCTGGGTACAAGAAGTTGGTACTCAAACCAATCGAGCCGCTGCAAGATCAGACGCATTGATCCTGAAAACAACCCATGGGTGATGAAAATAAAGATGATGGAGCAGGATATCCTATTAAAATGTTGCTCGAGGAAGCCCTCGCTCGACAAAGGAAAGAAATGATGGACAAATTTGTGCAGATCCTTCGACAGTTGCCCACAGGGGAAGCATCTTCAGCAAGTGGTCATGCAACCCCCTTCAAGGTATAGGTAAATTTTGATATTTCATTATTTGAAGGACTAATAGATGCGGATTTTGTAGATTAACGGTTGAATCTGCTCAAAGGGTATTTTTCGGTCCACAATTTTTCCGATAGGAAAAATATTACTTTTGCACTCCTCAAGGTTGTCCCCCATGTTAAGGACTGGTGGGATACTTACTCTGAGAAAAGGGTCGTAGAAGAATCTACAATATTTTTGGTTGTCCCTACATGGGATTCCTTCCAGGATGCCATGAAAGAACATCACTACCATGTTGGAAGCTACGAGGACAAGTAAACCAGATGGACCACCCTGCATTAAGAAAGGGACCAGACAGTACCAAATTTCACCAATATTTTCCATACCCTGTGCACCAAATTGGGTATCAAAGACTCTGAGAGAAATCTGGTGCTAAAATACCACGATTTTTTACATAGATACATTCAAATAGAAATGGAGTTTCTAGGCATCGCCTCATTGGGCACGGCTTATATATACGTTGTCAAGATCAAGCAGAAATTTAAACAAAAGAGGTGAGAGTTTGGATCTGCAAACTCCTCACAGTCGAAGCAGGGAAAAGGTGGCACCAACCCACACAGCAAGGGACCGAGCCGATATGGCCAGTCTCAGGACAACCATTCCAAGCCACAACACAAGAAGGGAAATGAGAAGACGAAGAAGGACACGGGAAAATGGTATGAGTACCATAAAATCCCTTGGCACAACACTGAAGAATGCCACTCCAAGAAGCCACTTGTGGCCAAGATGGAGGCTTCTAATTCTGATTCTGAATCAAATCCAGAAGGAGGGAAATGGATCATCGATGTTGAACCCAGTGCCACTGTCGTTACCACCAAAGTCTAGACAAACGAACCAGAAGAACCAGAGGAAGGGGAACGCCTCTTTCACTCACAGATGTGGGTAAAGGGGACTCTGCTTCATTTCATTGTCGATAGCGGCAATCAAAAGAACCTGATCTCAACAAAGTTCATCAAGCAGTTGTACCTATCGATGACACCACACCCGCATCCCTACACCATCGGTGGCTTCGCCAAGGAATATATCTATGTGTCAGCCAACCATGTCGTCTTCCCTACGACATCAAGCCTTTCAAAGATGAGGTATCGTGTGATATTTCTCCCCTTGAAGTTTGTGTTTTTATTTTAGGACAACCATATTTGTGGAAGTGTCATTTTTTGTATGAATCTAGACCCCACAGTGTTATTATTACTTTGGGTAGACAATTGTACAAGATACCAGAGGTAGTGTCGCCTACCGCTATTTCTTTAATCTATGCTAAGCAATGTAGTAAAGACATTTCACAGACCAGGAAGTTCTTCTTCTTTGTGATCCTTCCTCATAGTAAGTGGAAGGTCATCGCCACATCCGTGGTCTCTACACAGAGCCTCTCTTTGCAGTAGAAGCAAGTGGATGAGATCATGGAAGAATACAAAGACATATTCTCCTCACCCACCAAAGTACTGATGCACTGCCAATTCAAGCATCCAATTGATCTGACCCTCAGTGCACCTCTACCTAATGGACCAGTATATCATCGCTCGTTGATGGAAAATGATGAAATTAGATGTTAGATCCAATAGCTTCTTCAAAATGAGCACATCAGACCCAGCTCCTCCCCTTGCGGAAGCTCGATTGTACTAGTGCAGAAGAAAGACGAGACTTGGCGACTCTGCATTGATTACAGAGCCTTAAACAAAATCACAGTCAGGAACCGGTACCCAATTCCCAGGATTGATGACCTTCTTGACCAACTCAAGGGGGGGAATTTCTTCAGCAAGGCTGACCTAAAGTCTGTCTACCACCAGGTTCCCATCAAACCAACTGATGTATGGAAGACATCATTCAAATCTAAAGGTATATTCAAATGGTTGGTCATGCCCTTTGGATTAACAAATGCACCAGCCACTTTCATGAGGTTGATGGATAATGTATTGAGACCCTTCACAAACTCTTTTGTGGTGGTATATTTTGATGACATTCTCATCTTCAGTAGAACTTGGGAGGAACACATGTGGCATATTCAGCAGGTTTTGAGCACTCTGCGGAAGCACAAGCTACATTCCAACTTGGAAAAATGCTCTTTTGTCATGAACAGGGTCCAATATTTGGGCTACATTGTTGATGAGCATGGGGTACATGTTGATCCAGCTAAAATCCAAGTCATCTGTGACTAGCCAGCCCCGACCACACTAACCGAGCTTCGAAGCTTCTTGGGACTGGCCAACTTCTATCGACAGTTCGTGTTGGGATTCTTCCATATTGCATGGGCCCTCAGCTAGGTGACCAAGGGCGGTGGCAGGGAAAAGTTTGTTTGGCGGAAGGAACAACAACGAGCATTCAATGATCTGAAGCATCGCTTGTGCTCAGCTCCAGTACTCTGCTTTCCCGATCTACAACAATAGTTTGAGATTGAGATTGATGTATCTGGCTATGTTGTAGGTGCAATTCTCATTCAGCGCGGTCATCCAATGGAATACCATAGTGAGACACTCTCAGATATTGTCTGGAAATACCCCACCTGTGACAAGGAAATGTATTGCATTATACAAGCCTATCGTCAATGGAAACATTACATTCTGGAAAAAGAGACGATCATCCACACTGATCACAAGCCTTTGCAGTTCATACAGACACAGGGGAAATTGCAGAATGATCGCCATCAAAAGTGGTCCACCTACCTGCAGCAATTCCATCTCAACATCAAGTATAAGACAGGGATCTCAA
>ML806695.1:177141-197376 GCA_009831015.1 Picea engelmannii
CATGGCCTTAATCAAGAGCACTTGTCAAATAGGGGATGGTTCGATTGATAGTTATCAGGATACCGACAAGATCAGCCGCGAAATTTTCTCTGTACTGGAAAGCAATTGGTTGTCACCATATAAATCATCATGTCATGCGGAGAATTCGAAGTATGCGGAATCAACCAAAAGAGTGTGCATTTTAAGCATCGATGGGAGCGGAATGAGAGGGATTCTCGCCTGCCGTTATCTCTTATATCTCCAAAACGCTCTGAAACTCAAGACGGGAAATCCGAATGCACACATCTCAGACTATTTTGACATTGCCGCCGGGACTAATATTGGGGGAATTATCGTTGCTGCGCTATTCGCAAAGGGTGAAAACGGCGAAGCTCTTTACACAGCCCAAGAGACGATGGATTTCATTATCGGAAAGGGGAAACAGATGTTCCAGTTGCCTTCATCATGTGGGTTGTTGGGTAAGTTAATCTTCAGAATCAAGGCAGCCGCTGCATCAATATGCTCCACCATGAGCCTTGGGAGGATTCTGCAGGGACTGTTCAGCAGTAGCGATGGACGACCATTAACATTGAGAGACACGCTGAAGCCGATTCTGATTCCCTGCTACGATTTATGCAGCGCTTCCTCCTTCTTGTTCTCACAGGCAAGTGCATGCCATACGCAGAATTACAATTTCAATATCTGGGAAGTCTGTCATGCGACCATGTGTTCTCCTGGATTTGAGAAGCCTATTCCGATTAAGTCCGTCGACGGGCAAACGACAATTGTAGGAATAGACGGCGGGTTAGTGATGAACAATCCCACAGCGGCAGCCATTACTCATGTGATGAATAATAAGGTTGACTTCCCGTCTGTTAGAGGGGTGGATGATATCTTGGTGTTGTCCCTTGGAGCGGGAGCTCTTGATTGTCAATACAAATTCCAGCAGGTGAAAAGGTGGGGAATAGTGGAATGGGCTAAGCCGATTATGAATATTGTGACTGCAGGAGTCTCAGATATTGTGGATCATGCAGTCAGTGTGGCGTTTAGTCACAATCCACAGAACTATGTAAGATTGCAGGTAATTTATAAACCCACGCGTGAATGTTTCTCTTGAAAATGTTTCGCATATTGAATATTAAAAATTGGGTTACACATTTTGTCTGTGGGGATTTATGATTTTGCAGGCAACGAGGAAGCCGGGCGGAGGTGTGAGTGAAGGGCACGTGAAAGCTTTGATGGAATTGGCGGAGGAGACGTTGAAAGAGCAGAGCATGGAATCCATGAACATTCCATTTGGATGGAGAAGAAGGGTTTCCCAGAGCAATGCTGAGAGATTAGATTGGTTTGCAGAACAGCTTGTAATGGAGCGCCGAATGAGGACAGCCACCGAAATGGTTTGAAGTGAGCAGCTGCGATGAAGCTTGAATTAGCTTCGAGAACGCTCAGTGTCTTAAATTTGTGAATATTATTTCAAAATATTTGACAAGAGTAGAAATATTTTTCCATTGGCCAACTCAAATTAATTAAGTACTAAGTTATTCCAAATGGTGTGCTTGTGAAGTTTAAATGAGCTAATTAAGTACGAAGTTATTCCAAATGCTGGAGTTTTCTTAAAAAAATCGAAATCGAGTTATTTCAAATGCTTCAGCTTTCGAATAAGGAATTTAGTTAATGTGAAGCATGGCTGCTTTAAATATTTTTATAATATCCGTAAGAATTAAGTAATCATAAGGCAATGTTAAACCATCAACATATATGGAATCTGCTTAACTTTATATGCAATCTTTGTTTAAATTCATTTTCAATTTAACATATTTTTAATTTTGTTATTTAGTTATTTATTTTAAGTATTTTTTATTTTGTAAGTATGAGTAGGTTTAAGGATTAAGAATATTTGTTTTTTTGGAATTATATTTTCAAATCTAAAAAAAAGTAGGGTAGGTACATTTTCATATATTTTAATATTTAAATTTTTAAAAACTATTTATCCCACAAACAAGAGAATTTCATACACCAATTTAATATTTGACTTGATGATGACCTTAAAATTAATTTAACTATTACTAAAGAAAGATTCCATTATATTATTCTCACCTTTCAAAAGTGATTTGAATTATTTAATTCATTTACATAATCTTAATTCTTAAATAAATATTTATTTAAAATTTATTTTATTCTTTTTTATATTTAACTTGTGTTTAATTTTATAAACTATCTCTATCTAAATTCATCATCAATTTAACATATTACATATAACTTTCCTACTTCTAAAACTTTTATTAACTTATTTTCATTGTACATATAGCTTCACTCCTTCCAAAACTTTTATTGCATTTAGGTTTACTTAATATACAATTTCATCCAACAAAATCAATTTATATATTTATATATTTTTTATTTATCTTTATTCAAATTTACTTATACAATATTTATTAAAATTAATTATTAAATCTATTAAAATTAGAAATTTTAATTATACAATCCAATTTAACGACCTTCAATTTCATACTATTCTTTAAATCGTGAAATGCATGCTTCTTACATTGACAATATACTATTCTTAAAGTGTGAAATACATACGTTTTACATTTGATGGGCTTAACATTGACTTATGATTATGATTACAAGTGAAGTGTCATTTGAATGAATGTAAAGTGTGAATGTAAATTAAAATGGATATTTAAGTTATAATATATAATTTTAAATAGGAATATAAAAAAAATTGAAATAATATTTTAGTATATGATAAGAATAGCTTGGAAGAAGTTTTTTCATATAAATATTTAGGAATTAAATTGGAACTATAGTTTTGAGAAAAGGATAAATGGAGGGTGGAAATCTTATTGTGGGCTTGAAAGCAATTGTAAATTAATGGATCTGTAGCTATGGTGGGATAATAAAAAATATCTTTGTGACTATGGGATAATAAAAAATCATCTTTGAGACTCTCCTATATAGGATTGTGAAGTTTGGGGATGAGACTCTTGGAAAACATCGAGTAGATCCAAAAGAATTTTTTAACTTATAATTTCAAAATTAAAGGAAAGTATTTCCCCCAAAATAAACAAGATGGACGACAAGAGGCTTCCCAAAATTGCTTCAAACTCCATCCAAAACCACTAGCTGCTCAAGTCGGGATGGCAAAGATGCCAAGTCTTAGATAAATCATTACGGATTATAGGAAGAAGTCACTCTGCACATCTAAATTTAAGGAGAATATGTGATGCGATAAAGAATTAGAGGATAAAAGAAAATTAAGATACTACAAGGAGTTGGTCCACCCTAACCTAGAAGATCAAAAGTATCTCTTTGTTTTGAGTAGAGCAAAGAAGAAAATCAACATTGTTAATAAGAAAAAACTCTCATGAGCTGCATAGTGAAATTGGGTGTTGGACAATTACCAAAACGCCTTGAGACTAAAGAATCTATCATCTTTGTGACACTAAGAGAGTTGAAGAGGAAAAACACATTCTCTTAAAGTGCCTTGCATATACCCAAATTAGATCACAACTTCAAAATATTTGTTGAAAACTATGGTTACCTTGGAACACTTTTTTTAATGCTTTTAGGATACAAAATAAAATTCTAAAGAAATCCAAGTAACATCTTACCTTTCTTAAGATTATGGTCCTCGTGGATGTTAATCGTCATCATCATCATCATCATCATTTTTTGCATATATAAAATTTTCATTAAAATATAATACAATTTAAATTTTAAAACATCATATCAATATAAACACTATTTTACATAATAAAAAAATTAAAACATTAAAAAAATTAAAAATATTTTTTTAATATCCAAACTAATTATATAAATATCTCAAATATTCTTCCAAATAAATGAATTGTTTTTATAAAAATATAATAAAATAACCAACTATATAAAATGAAGTTAATAGCATATTGCATAGATTCAATGACTTTGTGACACAATAAGCTATACAAACCTTTGACATTTTTTTAGTGGAATTCTCTCAAATAAATGAATTGTTTTTATAAAAATATAATAAAATAGCCAACTATATAAAATGAAGTTAATCACATAAGCTATACAAACCTTTGACATTTTTTTTAGTGGAATTCTCTCAAATAAATGAATTGTTTTTATAAAAATATAATAAAATAGCCAACTATATAAAATGAAGTTAATCACATATTACATAGATTCAATGACTTTGTGACACAATAAGCTTTTGACATTTTTTAGAAGAATTGGGCTATATAAATATGAATGTATAAATGGATTTAACAAATTTAACCAAGACATTTATATTAGACAAATTTATCTTAAAATATTTAGATTAGACAAACTTAACTACTCAAATTTGAGGTTTCAACAATTTCTTTCCAAATTAATTGAAAATTAATTGAAAGTAAAATTAAAATATATAAATTAAAAAAATAAAAATAAATGTGAATCAAAAAATAGTAATATATAACTTTATTTAAAAAAATGTTTCACATTTTGATACTTAAGTGGTTTAATATAAAAAGCGCAAATATCTATAAAATATAATTTTTATATTGTTTTCGTATAATTGGATTGGTGGCTTCATTCGTATAATTGGATTGGTGGCTTCAACTCTTCACGATCTATGACGAGATATCCAGTCTTTGCACAGCTTCTGGATAGAGAAGGGTTATATTGATTTCTATATAATTATCGTTGAACAGATAATCATATGGATAATAAGAACAATTCAATTATATTTCAATATTTTTTCTTGCGCGTAGTTGATTTGAATATAGTTCCTTCAGAAGTAATTCAAAGCTTGTCTATTTGCTGTTGTTTTGTATATTAAATTACAGATGGGACAGGTAGTCCAAGCGGGGAAGAGTAAGAAAGAAGATGTGGTGATGGGGGCTGCACTGAGAGAAGAAATGAGGTTAGTAGAATATTAGGTTTCCATGTCTAGCGCCACCTTGTAACAGAGTGGAATTGGTAGATAAGTTTCAAAATTGTATGAAAGAGTGGAAGGGCCAGATGAGCATCAAAACTGTACCAGAATGTCTATCCTTGAAAGGAATGGAAAGTGCACAGGAAACAATCTTTAGTCTTTCATGGATGGGTGCTGCCATACATAGATTCAATTTTATGGAGGCTGCTGACAGGGCACCCCCAGCTGTTGTTCCTTTATTGAAGGTGAAGTACCAGGTCTCTGATAGTGTCTGTATAATCATACATGTCGTTGGCGGAACCTGGGGAGAAGGCCCTGACCGGAAGACTGCAGGGGAGCATATTGTAGTTCCAGGGGTGTGGTGTTGTAGCAGCTCTGTGGCAGGCATGGGGTGCATCAGTTTACCAATATGTAAGGTGATGTGTAATCAAAACTATGAGTGTTATCTGCACCCTCTATATATATATATATATATATATATATATATAAAATAAAATAAAAACTTATTTCTGGCCATGTTTTCTTCTACAGGTGACAGAAGTTGGCTTCCCAGCTTGATTGCACACGCTAGAAAAGTGCAGAAATTGGGCAAAAATGGTGATTTTTTTAGCTCTGAGCTCAGATTGGAGCATGAATATATTCATTGGAAAGATGAGTTGGAATATAATATATATGAAGGCTTAGAATCTAAGTGCTTAAGGTGTTTCATAAATTGAAAAAAAGGACGTATAGCTTTAATTGACAAAAATTTACAATGTAAATAATTTTCAGAATTTCAAAGAAACGATACATAATTTCAAAGAAATGATACATATTTGGAAATGAAGTGTATCTAACAATATTATTTGTATGTACACTTTTTTGCAGAGTCAGTGAAAATCAGTGAAAGATGAGTTTGAATATAATATATATGAAGGCTTAGAATCTAGATAAGTGATTAAGGTTTTTCATAAATTGAGAATAAGGATGTGTGATTTTAATTGACAAAAATTTACAATGTACTTAATCAGAATTTGAAAGAAATGATACAGATTTGGAAATGAAGTGTATTTAACAATATTATTTGTATGCACACTTCTTGCAGAATCATTATTATAGCAAGGACAAGTAAACATCATAATTAAATAGCTATATTGGGAAAGTGACACTGAAGATGCACAAGGAACTTGCAGTGATGAAGAGGGGGTTGAAGGCCTGAATGTTAGTATAGGAAATGAGGAGACAGAGTATAATGGACACAGAAACATAATGGATCCATTAGAGATGGTAGAAACCATGAGGAATTTGAATATGGAGGTGCATATTTACAAAGTTGATAATGGAAAGCTAATAAGAGTTGAGGAGGAACAAAATCAAATAAACACTCAGTTGCTACAAAGTTTAAATCAATTATAGAGGCAAATAAAGAATGAATCGGATTCAAGGCATGAGGAAGAAGGTAGACCTCATGCAAAGAGGGATAGTTATAAAAGATCCACGCACTCAAGAAGTGCTACCAAAACTCAAAGATAACACTACTCACCAACTCATTTAGCTAAGAAGTCATATGCATCTAAAGAATCAAAGAGTGGCCCAGAAGTGTCCCCTATGAGACATCTGATAAGAAGACACGAAATGGACAGTTTGCAAGGAGAGTTTAGGAAGCTTAAGCCACCAACTTTTGATGGTGAAAACAAAAGGGGAGAGGATGTTGAATCTTGATTCCTAGGGATAAGGAAATATTTTCAATTGCATAGCTACTCATCCAATCTAGAAGACGGGGTCATGGGATTACTATATGTCATCTACATGTAAAGGATTCTATGTGGTGTGATCAGCTCAAGCAAGTTAAGCACATTAATGAGAAGAGGATTTCTTGGAAGCAATTCAAGAAATATTTCCAGTAGCACTATCTTTCTAAGCACTACTATGACAAAAAAATGCAAGAGGTCTTTGAGCTCAAGTTGGGAAATATAAGCATGGAGGAATATGAGAAGAATTTTTTGGAGTTGTTGAGGTATGTAGGTTTTATTAAGAGGAGAAGATGAAGACAAAAAGGTTCCTAATTGGACTTCCATCATTTTACAAAGATAATATCCAATTTGATGAACCTAAAACTCTAGAAGAGACCAATAGGAATGCCAAATGCTTATATGAGCAGAACAAAGGAAAAGTAGTTTTCTAGAAGTCATGGAAAGATAAGAAGAAGGAAAAATTGGATCAAAGGAAGAGAGGATTCAAACCTCCTTTCTTCAGGAGTAGTCCTAATACATATCAGCAGAATCAAAAGAAGAGAGGATTCAAACCTCCTTACTTCAAGAGTAGTCCTAATACATATCAGTGGGATATCTCAAAGTGGATTCAAGTTGGTAGAATCCTTAGGGAAAAGGACAAGGCAATCACTTAAATGTTGGAGATGTAAAGTAAATCACATGTACATAGATTGTCCTCATAAGGGAGATAGAATGAGGATTGTGCACAACATACAGGAGGCAAGAACATGAGGACAAATGTGGGCAGGAACATTGTAAGGATATATGCAGCCTTGGAGAATTGGTAGGCATTCCATCAAGCAAACATGGTTGAAGTGGAAGGTAAGATTGGAAATTAGGCTATTTCCATTTTAATTGGTTCAGGAGAAATTCATATTTACATCGCCCCTAATTTAGTTGAAATACTTCATTTGAAGAGAAGAAAGCATGATAAATCATGGTTGGTTCAATTAGCCACTGGAACCAAAAGAAAAATTAATGAGATTGTTAAAGGTTGTCCATTAGATATGAATGGTGTTAGCACTGTTGAAAATTTGAACATCATACCACTTGGCTCATATGTTGTCCTCATAGGGATGGAATAATTGTGTGTACATCATGTTATTCTAGATTTTTAGAACACGACTTTTACTTATCTTGATGAAGAAGGCGAGCATAGGACAATGAAAGGAATTCCAATACTTGTATCCATACGGGAGATTACTTCTTCACAACTGAAGAGGTGCTTAAAGAAAGAATGTCAATTGTGTGCATTTAACATGGAATATCCAACCAAGTGCAAAGTTCTAAGCCTTGAGGACTTTCCAATATTGCAAGATTTTGAGGATGTATTTGAAGAAATACCAGGTTTACCACCAAAAATAGATATAGATTTCTCTATTGATTTATCGCCTAGAGTTGAACCAGTAAAAAAGACTCCATACAAAATGAGAATACCAGAATTGAAGGAGTTGCAAATGCAATTATGGAATTGTTAAAGAAGTGGTACATACACCCAAGTGTCTCACCTTGGGGAGCACCAATATTGTTTGTAAAGAAGAAATATAGGACCTTGAGGTTGTGTATTGATTTTAGATAGATAAACAAAGTCACTATGAGTAACAAATATCCTCTACCCAAAATCGATGACTTGCTTGAGCAGCTAAGAGGAAAAAATATATTCTCAAAGATAGATCTGAGATCGGGCTGCCATCAGTTAAGAATAAAAGATGAAGCTCCATCAACAATATTTCTTTCAGAACCATGTATGGGCATTATGAATTTGTATCGGTTCCCTTTGGACTGCAAATGCACCAGCTACCTTCATGTGTCTAATGAATGATATATTTATAAATTACCTTGATAAGTTTGTCATTGTATTCTTGGATGACATTCTTATTTATTCCAAGTCGGAGGAAGAGCATGAAAAACACTTGAGGTTAGTATTACAAGTGCTAAGAGAACATCAATTATGCCAAGTTAAGAAAGTGTTATTTTTACTAGAGGCATACCCATTACTTTAGACACATAACTTCAGAGGAAGGGATAACAATTGATCCAAAGAAGATTGAAACTATTAGAGGACGGTCAACACCAAAGAATATAGTAAAGGTGAGGTCACTCATGGGGTTTGTTGGATACTACTGAAGATTTATAAAAGAATTATCGAAGATTGTTCATCCCATTACATATTTACAAAAGGAGAGAATTAAATTTGAATGGACCTCAAAGTGTGAATAAAGTTTTCAGTTGCTAAAGGAATTGCTAACTAGTGCAGCAATTCTCAAGATTTTTAATCTAAATGAAGATTTTTTGGTATGCACAGATGCATGCAAAGAGGAACTTGATGGAATCCTTACTCAACATGGACATGTCATTTTTCATGAATCTAGAGAGAGTAAGGAGCATGAGACGAATAACACGAGACATGACTTGGAGCTTGTTACCAGAGTGCATGCATTGAAAATGTGGAGGCATTAATTATTGGGAAGAAAATTTGAGTTAAGGATAGACCATAGTGATTTGAAATATTTATTTGAACAACAAGCTTTAAATGCCAAGCAAACAAGATGGTTGTAATTTTCGAGTGAATATGACTTTGATATTAAACATATCAAAGGAAAAGAGAACAAGGTTGATGATACACTTAGCAAGAGGATACATGTAATGCATGGTATAGCCATTATCATGTGTAAATCAGATTTAAAGAATTGAATTTTAGAAGTCGATATTTCATATGAGCATTACCTACAAGTAAGGGAAGGATTAAAAAATGAAATGGTATAGCAAAAAAAGAGTACAATTTGGAAGAAGATGGAATTCTTGAATTTTAGAAGTTGATATCTCATATGAGCATTACCTACAAGTAAGGGAATGATTAAAAAAGGAAATGGTATAGTAGTAAAAGAGTACAATTTGGAAGAAGATAGAATTCTTATGTATAAAAATAAAGTGTATATTTCTAATTCTTATGAACTAAAGAAGTCGGCATTAAAAGAAATGCATAATGTTCCATATGTTGGACATCTTGGTTACCAAAAGACAATTACAAGAATAAGAAGCCAGTAATTTTAGCCACGAATGAAAAAGGATGTGGATGATTACATAGCTAGGTGTATTGAATGCCAAAGAGTAAAGGTTGACCATAGACACCCAACGGGTTTTCTACAGCCATTGTCAATTACAGAGTAGAAATGGGAAGTTATAACCATTTATTTTATCACTAAGTTGTCCAAGATAGCAAGGCGGCATGACTCAATAATGGTAGTGGTGGATAAATTGACAAAATATGTTGACTTTGTTCTGGTTAAATTGAGTCATAAGGAAGCTAATATTGCAAAAATTTATATGAAAGAGATTTTCAGGTTGCATGGAGTACCTAAATCAATTGTTTCAAACAGAGATCCAAAGTTTACTTCAAACATTTGGAAGGTATTGTTCAAAAGTTTTGGCACAAAACCGAATTTTAGTATAGCCTATCATCCACAAATGGATGGGAAAACAAAGAGAGTTAATCAAGTGAATGAAGACATGTTGAGAATGTATGTGATGGATAAGCCTTCCAAGTGGGAAGATTACTTGCATTTGGTTAAATTTGCTTACAACAATGGATATCAAGCTTTATTAAAATGGGTCCATTTGAAGCTTTATATGGCATAAAATGCAATACTCTAAACAGTTGGGACAATCCAGCAAACAAAGTGGTACTTGGGCCAAAGTCGTTCAAAGAAATCAAAGAGAAAATGGTGAAGATTAAATAAAATTTAAAGGTAGCACAAGACAGACAGGAAATTTATACAGATAACAACAGAGGCCAAGGGAATCTAAAGTGGGAGAGCATATATTTTTTAAAGTGAACCCAAAGAAGAGTTGTTTGAATTTGGAAAGCTGCACCAAGATAGAAACAAGATTTTGTGGTCCATTTGAGATATTGGATGTAGATGGACTAGTTGCATACATGCTTGTATTGACTTCTTCCATGAAAGTGCATAATGTATTTCATGTGTCATTATTAAAAAAGTATGTGCATGATCCTAACCATGTTGTTGACTTGACTTTGATTCGGGTGGAACCCGAAGGTGACTTCCAAGTGAAGCTAGTGCATATACTGGACAGGAAATTCACAGTGCTCCAGAACAAATCCATAGGGAAATCAAAGGTCTTGTGGACCTGCTACATCCCTGAAGAAGCAACATGGGAGCTGGAGGATGTAATGTGGGAAGCATACCCACATTTATTTTGAAATTTTTATGTAAACAAAATTTTGTTGTATATGTGTATGGTGATGTGCATCGAGGATGGTACAATTTAGGGGGAGGGGAATGTAACACCTCATTTTTTATCACTGGATTAGAAATGTATATTTTTGTATACGGTGAACTTCCAAGGGCCAAGTGATGTAATATGTAATTATTGTACATTGAAAGTTAATAAGACATTTCCCTAGTTCCCTTGAGCATCACCACCAGCGGCGTTGTTCTGTAAGCATATTTTTGAGGTGATCCTTGGTCAAGTGGAGAATTGTTACTACTAGTCCTTTGCGCGGTACATGTAAAAGTAACTATGTGAGTTGGTTTTGTTTGAATTATTGTTGGTTGCTTGGTATGGAATTGACCTAGTGTATTTTTTTGGTAAAATCATGACTAGTATTTTCCTCAATGTTTAATCCTATCATCTTGTGAGCAAGACCCAAGTCCTATTATGTGTCGTGGTGTTTTGAACTATTCCATCCCTATTATAAAGACATATTTTACACGCCTTGAGCCTCTCTTATTAGGGTTTTTGCACATTATTTTTGCAGGTTATAGCATTCACTTATTAAAATAAAATGCGACCCCATTTCCCCTCTATTAATTGGCCATGACGTTGTTGACTCCACCTATTTCTCTCTTGGGTCTGTCGGTAGTATCATCTTCTATATGCTTCATATATCAGATCTAGCCTTTGTTGGGTTTAAAAGAACAGGGCCACCGAGATTTGAGTTCGACCGATACCCATTTTCTCATATTGTGGATTTACCTCATCAAGTGGTTTTGCATGTTGCATGTCCCCACCCTTCTCTTGAACCCATTCTGGCTTGGTCACTATTTTGTTTTGAGTGATGGTTGACTCAACCTTGTCACTATATATACAGCGCGGCCTCACTCTACACTTGATTATCATATTGTTTGGGTAATGTTTAGCTCATCCTTATTGTTGTTCCATAGCTCAACTCCATGTGATCTTTGGTTATTATTTGAAGCTACAGGAGTGGCCAATTGTTCTCTTGACATTTGGTCTAACCTGCACATTTTCTTATTACTTGTCATATGGCCTCTTGCCATCGATCTGTGGGATAATTTTTTCCATGGGTTTTCTCTTTGGCATTCAATGAACACATCTTGGACCTCATACTTGTGTTTGACTTGGTTATTTTTTTACTTGCCCCTACATTTGTTTTCAAAATGAGCATGATTCATCCTTACATGTTTTTCGTTCTAGGTGTATCCATTTCATATCTAGAATAGCTTTGCTTTCATTGTGCCCATATTTGGTATCATGGCCTATGTTCTATGGCTCCATTGAAAGCTCAACTCAACCTCAGTTGCATTCTATGCTTGACCATCATATACATGCCATGCTTTATTTACTCACCATCTTCAGTTTAGAATCTTGCTATGAACATTTAAAGGGAAAAATAGTTGGCCCTACCTCTTACCCATCATTGACCATTTGCATTAACTCTTGTAGCCTCTCATTTGAAATATAATTCATGCTAGCATGTTGTTATCATACTGGTGTATTTACAGTGTAAAAGGTTGACTTGGTGGTTGATGCTTATCTTCATATATTACATCCCTTTGTGGTAATATGGGTGTTGCACCAATCCTTTAGAAAGCCATTTTTTATATATCTTGCACCCATACATCTGCCAAAGCATTCTTTATTAAAATTCATAGTTCAAATGCTTTTTGACATGCACAGGTTAGCTAATATTGGTTATATTATATAGAGTTTTATTTTATTTGTCGCATGCATATATGCAGTAACTCTGTTGAAGTTGTCATTTGATATTGTCACAAGAATGAAGTTTTTATGGCCCTATATTATAATGTACAAGGTTTGACCTAATACACAGTTTCACTTATAACACTGCTTCAAAGTGCTCAAAACCTTTTATTGTATACCTAGTTGAATTTCTTCTACACCTGTCAATATTTTCCATCTACCTTCTAACTTGACCAGTCATACATGGATCTAAATTAATGCATGTGTTTGATGTTTATTTTGCACCAAAGTAGATCATTTAATAACTAATTTCTAGAGTAAGATTATGTAGTTGATTGAAGGATACGTTTGCATTTATATTTGATCTTAGATGTTTTTTCGGGGCTATGGTTCACACCATCCCAAGAGAGGACAAGCCAACAGGAACAAGGAGGTCTAGAGGTGTGGCAGAAGGAAAAGGATAAGGTTTTCAATACAATTTGATGCATATTCTGATGCATTTGGAAAAGTGGTGCAAACCGAACATTTGTATTTTGGAAACCTTAATGCATAGACACCCTTGATGCCTTTCCCACCTAATTTGCAACCACATGTAAACATTTCCACATTGAATCCAGTTCTCCCGCCTGCACAGGATGGACAAGATGAAGGGAGATCCCTAACCCTCAAGCAAATGTTCTTAAATTTCATGGGGTTATCTCTTATTACTTGAATTCCTCAGTCCCTATCCATGATATACTAAATATGTCAAAGCACTCATCCATGAGCCAATGGTTACAAACAATAGGAAACAAAAGGTGGATACACAAACACCACCCATGCCTCCTAAAGGTACTTCCCAAGATTCTGTAGTATCCCATATTGTTGCATACTCTACTAATATTCATGTCGCTATTGAGTTTGTTGCATCCCCTCGTCATGGCCAGGTTTCATTTGCTACTCTATTCATATCTGGCACAATTATGATGATATCCTTTGATGACATGCACTAAGAGGCCTTCATTCCAATGTATGTTGTCACTTGCTCATCCTAATCCTCTCATTCTTGTCCAATTATGACACAATCACCACTGTGATTGAATTTTATTGTATACTTATTAGTGGATTGTTCATGGATTGGTTTGGTGGCACACTTAATTTTTTTGCACAGACGGTTAGATATATTTCTTTTGGATATATAGATATTTGTGGAAGTTCTTTTGAGCACATGTATTTTGTGGTTGTATATGATGATAATTATGATGGGCAACATGTTTACTTTAAAATGTGACTCATGATTGCACACTAATTGATTATTTTATTGCATAATCATTATCATTATTTTTATTTTTATTTTTATTGTATAAGGGGATATTAGGTTAGCAAGGCATAAGGTGTTTCTATGAGCCATAAGACTCATGATCCATGTTGAGATCAAGATTGACTTGATTGGTTAGGTGATGGGACCCTTCTTTGCTTGTCATGTTCATACTTTATATTTTTTTCACCCTCAAGGAACTTTACTTAAAAAGTGAACGCTTCCTAATGTCATGTGTCACTTTATTATATTATATTATGAAAATAAAATTTAAATGTAGTTTGTAACTGCTCACTTGCCCAAGTTTAAAGAAGAAGGATCCTCATGGTAAATGGTTAGAAATTAATTTGAGAGAGGTATCCATTTAGTGCTTCTTAAGAGACAAAAAGCACGTGTTCTGTAATTGTGTCAAAAACATAAGGGTTTGGGTCCCTACTTTTTTTTTCTTATGTGCATATTGTCTTTTTGTAGTTACTTGTTGGTGATTGGTTATTTAGATTTTGACAAAGCACTAATTTGTAAACAAATTTGCAAAAGCAATGCAATTTTCAAAGAAAGATCATTAATTCTCTTTAGTCGGAAGTTTTAGGTTCTTCTTTTGTTTTGTTTGCCTACTTTAGGCTTGTCTTTGTATGGGCCCAAACACATCGAGACGATCTTTGGACAATCTTGGTTCGGTCTTTCACAAAAGAATGAAAGAGGATTGTTTTTGTCAAAACATATTATATGGAATATCATTATTGATATAATGTGCTAATTTTGGTCTTTTTGTTGTGCTTTCATTTATTTTTTGTTTTCTAATTTTTATTCTCATGATTTATATTGATAAATTTATTATGCCAAATCTCATAAAAATTATATATTTCAAAAGCTAAACATTTTTTAACTTTTGCTTAAATGGTTTATTTTTTCATATTTATTTAGTAGGTTTTGTACATTATTATGGCTTTGTATATTTTTTTATCATATTCTCATTACTTCAGATTTAACTATTTCTACATTAATATTATTTAGCTTTGTTTAATGTTATTCTATTAACAACATTTAATCTAGAAACTCAAAAAAAAAACACTAAAATCCTAAAAATCATATACTTTTAAAAACATTTTAAAGGTTGGTGTGTGCATATTGTACTTGACTTAAAGTACCTCCTTCACCTCTCTTGACCTTTCCAAATTATAAAAGAAAGGAAAAAGGAAAAGAGGAAGTAATTAGAGGCTATAAAAACTCGGTTGAGCATTCCCATCTCCCTCTACTTAGCCTCACAAAGGATGTTAGTGGAAAAAGAACCATTTGCACAATCAACAAGGTATTTCTTTTCAAACTATTATTCTAACTCCATCGACAGTTATTATTTTAGGTGCATTTGTTGTTCAAAGTATTTGATGTTGATGATTGCAGCTATGTGAGACATTCGTCAGCTTACAAACCTGTGAAATGTGGATCATTGTAGCAATGTGAGATATTCTCTAACTTACAAACCTGAGAGAAAGCCCCTAAGAAGGGTGTATGGTTCCTATCTTAGACAGAGCTAGAACGTAGAGATGACCTCCTCCATTATGAGAGTTGAGAAGAACTCCAGATGATTCTCCTATGAGAAGGGCGATCTGCAAAGTTGAATGTGCATGTGGCTGAGCACGAGGTGAACGTGTGAAATCCCAAAGTGTTGGGTGCATTGTCATGAGAACAGAATTGAAGGTGATGTATTAGCCTCCTCTAAGAAGAAGAGTTGACGAGAAACTCCAGATGACTCTCCTGTGTAATGTAGTGGGAAAGAAGATCTGTTGAGTGGATGTGCATGTGGACGAGCATAGGTGAACGTGTGAAGAAGTGGTTCTTCTGTGTAATGCAGTGAGCCAGAGATATGGACATCCCTATGGATGTGCACCTAGTGGATGATCACTAGTGGGTGTATAATATCCATTGCTATATTGTTCAAGATTCAGACCTACCTGCATGTAACCCTAATTGTAATGTAAAGGGTACAGGTCGGCCCCACCTTAATGTGACTCAAAATTAATGTAAACAAAAATTAATCTGGTTAATAGTAATTATATTATAAACTAGTGAGGTCGGCCCTATTGTGCCAATAGACACTTGTGTTGACAGGTTCAGGTTAGTATAAATAAAGGTAAATTCATCATTGAGGAAACATGTATTTTGTGTGTGTTTGGAAATTTCAGCAAGTATATCTACTCGGGAAAAGTGTGCACCTCTCTTGGGTGCTAGTCCTCTAGGGTTTGTGAGAACCCTTTTGTGTACTAGGTTTTCTTGGTGGTGAAGGTATTTCTCTTGAAGAATATAGCAAAGGATTGGCTGGGTTTTCTTCCCTTGTTGAGAAGGGTTTTCCAGGATACTTCTTGTGTACTTGTGCATGGTGTTTCTTCTTATGATCTTGGTTGTTGCAACTAATTGTCTATGGTTTAAGTAAAATGATAAAATGCAATGAACTTCATGCTTAAGCCTAGCTTAATGAAAAATCAACATGGTATCAGAGCATAGGTCTTGAAAGAACCCATTGCACAAGCATATACCAAGTCTCCTCTCACTTTTGCAGAACCGTATGGCCCTCCTAGGGTTTCCAGAAATTTTGTACGGACCTCCTTCTTTCTCAGTTTCTCCCCTTAATAATTGGATGTTGGGGATATTTTTGGCATAGGAGAGTATGGCCTCCTCCAACGCACCTCAAGAGACTCTCAGAATGAAATTCCGATCATTTTCAATTTTTGACCCTAGGGTTTCGCTAATTTCTGCAGAAATTTCAGTATTAGGGTTTATGCAACTCATTGAAGGAGCTCTTCATCTCACTAGTGTTCTCTCATCTTTCAAAGATTATTGTTGGTAGTCATAAGTCCAACAAATCCTAAAATTGCTAGCCTAGCCTAGCTGTTAAGTTTTCTAGCCCAGTTGACAAAGGGTTGTGAAGAATCTAAAATTATGATGAACAAAACTATGATGGAAGTTAAGCTTGATGGATCAAGCAACTTCAAGTTTCTGGAAAACAAGACTTCAAAGGAAGACTTATTGTGGGTAATACAAAAAGGTGTCACTGTGACATACCTCCTTCATGAAGATGTCAAGAGGACAAAGATCAACCAAGAGCCATTGGAGAAATCATATTAGCACCCTCAGGTATGCACTTGTATATATTATTTGTATCATTGTCTTGAGGTAAACTATAGGAGGAAGGAACCTTTTGTTGAAGTCATGGATCCAGAGGGATCTCAGTGCATTCAGAGGAACAACACACTCAAGGTGAAGACTCCAGGTTTGATTGTTGTAATTGTCATTCCTCTAACCTATATTTATAAAGTTTGTTACATTACAGGTAGGTGTTGTAGTTGTGACAAAAATCCTTAAATTGTTTTAATTCTATATATCCACTCATTATTCTCCTTTAGGAGATATTCTTGTTTTCTTGTTCCAGGTAGGTAAAAAATAAAGGAAGATGTTTATCCTTCAGAGGGAGTCAAAACTAATTGAGAAAGAGGAAGAATAGAACCATCATTGGGGCAACCAATGCAATAATACATGATCAGAATCCTTCTATGATTCTATGGGCAGAAGCATGCATGACACAGTATATGTTCAGAACGAGAGTCTTCACCAGACTTTGAAAAACATAACTCTCGAAGAAGTCTTCACCGGAATGAAGCCTGAGAATGAACGCTTCAGGTTATTTGGGTGCCTAGTGTATTTTCATGTACCCAAAGAGAAGAAGACCAAGCTAGATCCGTTAGAAATAAAGGATACAGTGAATCTTCAAAGACATTCCAGATCGACATCCCTGGTCAAAGAGACAGATTGAGACAAGCAGAGATGTTGTCCTTGAAGAAGAGATAGTCTTTCAAAGATCCAGAGAATCTCAGGTGGAGATTAATAGTAAGACAATACCTTCTCCCCCTTCAGCAGTTCAGAGGGAGACAGACATTATTCCAGTTGCTCTAGTTGATATGTTCAGAGATATTGCAGTAGGGCATAAAAGGCCTACCTAGACTCACTCTGCAAGAGGCAGAGAAACATACAAGCCTCTCAAGGCACATCCCGAGAAAGAAAAAGATATTTTCGAGCTATCCTTCAGTCATGAGCCACTTCATTGATGTTGAGCCTCCTTGTCTTAGAGAAGCAATAGGACAACAAGTATGGCAAGATGCCATAACAGAAGAATACCAATATATCTTAAAGAATGATGTATAAGATATTATTCAAGGACCAGAAGGGAAGTCTGTGGTAACTTCCAAGTGGATCTATAAGATCAAGCATGCAGCTGATGGAAGTGTCGAGAAATACAAAACGAGATATATAGCCATAGGTTTCTCACAAATAGAGGGAGTTGTCTTATGATGAGACACTTGATCCAGTAAACCCGATACACTTCCATCTGTACTACCATCATGAGTTGGAAACTATATCAAATAGATAGATTCTTGATGAGTTCAGATTTCAGCGAGAGTGTAACATCCCCGGCCATCACGGGTCAGGTAATGCTACCAACACAACCTTAAAGTTGTCGCTTACTGCTCTGATCTGTGATAGATCCAGCCTTAAACTACTAGGCTATGCCACACATAGATACTTGCAGAAAAACATACACATCCATATAAACATAGAATGATTATTCTATGTATATATAACATAATAATGTGAAAATAACAGTAAGCCTACACATGCAGCATATACAACATACACATGCAATACTCATCAATTGTAACATATGTACCATTACACAACATGTAAATGAACATAAAAGTGGTACTTATCTTTTATTAGAAGACCACCAACTGTGTGCAGACCTTCCACGAACCTCCCATCCATAGACCACAAAGCTCATCACGCTCAGCAGTGGGTCACCCCCGAGCTAGGACTAAGCTCCACCTAGGGCAAGGGAATCCTAGACTAGGCTGAGGTTATAGGAAACTGCATAATGCAACCGGAAGGATTCTCTCCAGGAGCATTCTTACGCCCACTACTCACGGACTCTCATTCCCCACATGCATGTTCCACCTGGGAGTATACACCTTCATTGTCACACAGCCCATCGGCTGCTTCACCTCCCTCTCAGGGTCTTGGCGACAAGCCAGATCAGGAATTCTCATAGCTCTGTAGTTGGTGTTTGACTCTCTCTAGGAGAAAACCACTTCCCAGCAAACTCTCTCACCTGGAGAGAGATGCTCACAGGCCTGACCACCTACCTTTTCAACCAGTTTCAACTCAATTCCCACAAGGTGAGTACAACAGCCACTGGTCAATACAACTCAGGAAAACAGAAGGCAGCAACCCAAAATGGTTAAGGTATGAACTCGGCTCTGCAAGGAACTGTGTGGCTACAACAGCCAATAGTTTTGACACAACACAGCTCAAACATTTACGAGGTGCTCGGACTTCACAGGAGACACGGCTCAGTCCACAGGTTCCAGGGTGCGTGACAAGGAATCAACACAGAGGTCGATCATGGGGGTTTCAGGTTCAGACTCTGGATGGAAGAATGGACAGGACCCCCCAACAGTGTTGGCTTTCCCAGCTATAATTGCATGCGCCCAGGTCGACACATATTTTCTTGTAGCGGCATGCACTCCACTTAGCATACGTTCCTTTTCCAGGAACTTAGGACAACACTTGGTCAAATGTCCACCTTAGCCTTTTAGGAAATAATAATAAATTATTATCCCCTTTAGAGGTAATCCCTCTAGCTTAGGCCCTAGGCCCAAACACTTAGCCTCCTCCCTTACCCAACCTTGTGGAAGCTTATTTCCCTATCACTCTTTCTTCGTGGTCGGTCTGCACGCAACGATGTTTATATTTTTATTAATGATTTTGCATAATTACATATACAAAACAGGCTCATGGCCTTTAACACTTAGGCTCTCTGGCCTAATAAACACATAAGCCCACCAGCTTATCAACACTCAGCTCACCGGCCTACAAAACATGTTTACAATTCATAAATACAACTGGGGCTCGTCTTTCGAGATATTACAATCCCCTCCCATTATTTTTTCACTGTCCTCAGTGAAACTCTTTACACAACATCAGCAAGATTTCCAAAATCTTTAAAAAGATGCGGGTATTATGCCCGCATAGCATCCTCATTCTCCCATGTCATATTCTCAGGACCGTACCAAGTCCATTGGACCTTTACAAGCCCTATGGCTCGATTTCAGAGTTGTTTTCTCTTCTGGTCCAATATGTGCACAGGATGCACTTGCAAGATGCCTTCTTGCTCCACCTGAATCACATTCCAATCAATAACATGATTAACATCAGGTATAAATTTCTTAAGCAATGAAACATGAAACACATTATGTATAGTCATGGATGCAGGTAATGCAAGAATATAT
>ML806696.1:0-23595 GCA_009831015.1 Picea engelmannii
TGTAAGAAGACCTAATAGAAGCTTCCGCTTCTAGAAGGATCTTCCTCTAGATGCTTCTCTTAATAGACATATTTAGTATAAATAAGGGTCGAGGGTATGAGAACCCTAGCTGGGAGATTATTGTAACAGAGCACTGCTCGACTAGAGTTTGCCCCCTCGAAGAGGCCTGTGAACATTGCTTTCTGAATCAAAGTTCTATTTCTATTGCTATTTCGTATATCATTTCTGTGTATTGTGAAGATTATGCTGGATATTTTACTGTTATTCTTCCATTGCTAGCATTTTATTTTTGTTCTGCATATTTTATATATCTGGTATCTTGCAGATGAGTTCCACCCAGGATTTGCCCTAGCACTTGGTGTTGACTTCTCTCTCCCACCTGTCGATGATCAATTTTCCCTTTGGATCAACCTGCTCGAGAAAGGTGCCTTTGGCCTCTCTGGTTGCTTGCTCCATCCTAGTGATCTTTCAGGAACTTGTTGGAAGTTCCTCCCCTTGGGGGCCCCTCTTACTCTGGGTATTCTTCATTCTTACTGTATCTGTTTGAATGCAATGGCTTATGTCTTGACTTCTTCCTCCGCTTCTATTTGCCCCTTATTGGTATCTGTAATTACTGCTCACTGGTCTGTAGCTATCCCTGCTGCTTCTTATTTTAAGGGGTTTCCTCGGATGCGATCTTATCCTGGTAATCATGGGTCTCCCATAAAGGCATGCCTTTTGGTCCTTTTTCACTATTTCAGAGTGTGTGCTCTTGGGAACCCTGTCGTCATCCCTACACTAATCCTTTGCCTTACACGCTTGATTTGTATTTTATGAGAAGAACGAAATGAATACAGATTATTAACAGGTTCTTAACACAAAATAACAGAGATACAATAAAACTGGTTTTCTATTCAATAACGAAATAAGCTGAAACTGTAAAATGCAGCGGAAACAAGCTTGCTGGAATGGTGGCGGCTTATCTCTAAGAAGAGATATGGTGGCAGTGCACATTCACAAGAAGAAGGTTACAATGAGGCTCTCAAGGCCTTTTTACAATAAGCAAGAATGCCCAAAACCCTATACATCCAAAAACCTAACCCTAGGAGATGAAGCACCAAAAGTCATGTGGGCCCCGTTTGGGTAAGCTAGTACATCAACTTCCCGGGGTCGTAACTTTTGCATACGATCTCCATTTTAGGCGTGTGATAGCCCATTGGAAAGGTATCGTCAAGGAGATTCATTTTGGGGGCTCAATCATGCCTTCGAATATCATTGAGGAGATCTATACAGAAAAACCTTCATTTAGGCCCTCAAAATGGCCCCGGAAGTAAAAACTACTAAAAATAGTAAATTGCCAAAAATGTCAGAAAGTTGTTTTGAGCCAGTTGGAAAAGGTGGGTGGCCACCGATATCCATATGGATCAATGTTTCATGCCAATAATTTTATCCCATCTTATTTGTGCATGGATGAGGTGTACCCATTCCTTCCCACAGGCTATCCTTTTGATCTTCGTCCTTACTGTTTGTGGATTAACCTTTCTTATCTCCCACGAACAACCCTTGTACTTCATTCTATTTATAGGACTGTGGTGTCGTACCTCCTCTTGTGGTGTGACCATGATCTTCATTGTAAATCATGTTTAAATGGTGGCCTATTAGATTCTTCCTAGATCCTACTTTCCCTTCAATTAATTTTGCACCTTCAGCCTTGATGTGGTTGTCCATACTTCGACTGTCGTCATATTCCTTTGCCACTAGTTGGATACAGTCTGTCTGAAATTGACCATCCAGGAAGTTACTCCATGTGGAATATAGTTCTGATCCTTACTTGTCGAACCCTTCATTAGTGATTCTTTTCTCTCACCTTCGGACCCAACGCGACTCCACTGTGATCCTCGTCTGCAAATTCTCCTGAATGTTTTGCAGGGAGTAAGCCAAGCGTTAGTGCCTCTGAATTTTTCCCACTCTGGTGTCATTTTGGAGTTTCCTTAGTATGTTGATGACCAACATGGAATCTCCTTCCACTATGACGTTGGCCATCCCTTCCCACTGTAGCATCTCAAGGCTAGTCTCTAGGGCTCCAAATTCCGCAACGTTGTTGGTTGAGTTCCCCAGATTCCCAGTGTACAACTGAATAATTTTTCCTTGACTGTCCTTGATTACTCCCCCCGTACCTGTTCGTCCTGGGTTACCTTTTGACGCCCCGTCAAAATTTACCTTGAGGGAGCCCTCTAGTGGCGGTTTCCAGTTGCTCTCACCTACTTGTAGTTGTGGCAACCGTCTTACCTGATTGGGGTTGCGTCTTTCTTTCAGTTGAAAAGCCTCTAGAATTCTGAGATCTCGATCTGTGAGTTGCGCTCCTCCTGTTTGGAAGTTGTGTGTCTGTACCATTTATCTTGTCATAGATATTATTGTTTCCTTGGTCTTTCTTGTTGTCCATATTTGGTTCCTGAAGATGCGCCAGTTTCGTTACTTCCATATTGCCCAAATGATCATGCCTAGAATGAGGGTCCAATAGAGATTCACCTCTTCATTTTCGATGTAGTTTTCCTTCCATGTGGTTATAGTTGCATAAATATTTCCTCTGATCCTATTAGATTGTCGGAAGATGCCTGCCACCCAGTCCCAAACTTCTGTTGTGTAGGGACATTCATCCAGGGGATGGTTTGTTGTTTCCTCCTTTTCTTCACATAGGTGACATCTTGAAGGGCCTATGAAACCTCTCTTCTTTAGGTTTTCCCAAGTTAGTATTTGGTTGTGTAGTATTAGCCACTAGAAGATTTTTATTTTTGGCCAATGGGGGCCGTTCCAGAGCTTGTCACATTGATGTGTCAAGTATTCTTGATCCTGGTCCACTATATAGTGGTGTACTTCTTTCAGATTGAATTCCCCGATGGATTTGTGCCCCCATCGCAGCTGGTCATTTCCGTCCGTGACTGCAATTTTTCGTCTCCCTAATTCCTCCACCTCTTTTACCACTGTTGCAGTCTGGTCTCTAGTCTGAGGGGTGAGAGTGTTCCAGATTCTCCATTTGTTGCGATCTGTTTCTTTTTTCCAATAATGGTATACTCAGGTTTTTCCTTACGTCATCGTCTCCTATTGGAGTTCCTCCCGGCATAGTTTTTCCATTCTATGTTCTTGTTGCCAGGCATCCTCCTAGAATCTGGCGGTTCTGCCATTTCTTATTTCCCAAAAGCTATGTGTCTAGATCTAGGTCTTGTTGCACTAGGCTAGGTTCCAGATGGTGAATCCTTCCCTGGTGCCTCTGAAGCGGATTTTTTCCTAGTCGCAGATGTCCGAGGCATACTTTTCCTTCCATAGGTTGACCCATGGTGTGGTCATTTCTTTGACCCAACACCACCATAGTTTCGCCCCATAGGCGTCATTGGTCACTTGTGGGTCGTGTAACCCCAAGCCTCCTTTTCTTTTTGGTTTACAAACCTTCTCCCAAAAGTGCCCATTTTTTCCTTGTTTCCGCTCCTCACCACAGGAAGTCCCTTTGTATGGTTATTATTTTTTGAAGAATCCCCTTAGGGGTTGGGAAAACTGACATCATAAAGGTTGGGATACCTTGCAAAATTGACTTGGTTAGGATAAGTATTTTAGCTGGGTTGAGGGATTTGTACATCCAATTTTTTACCCAGTCTTGTAGCTTGTTGACTATTCCTTCCCAAGTTGATAGCTTGTAAGCTTTGTCTATCAAGGGGATGCCCAGGTACTTGGTTGGGAGGGATTTGCGTTCAAATCCCAAGATGTTGGCCAAATTCCTTTGGATAGCAGGGTTGGTATTAAAGAAGAATATCATAGATTCGGAATGGTTTATCTCTGCCCCTGAGGCTTCCCCAAACTCGTCTAAGATTCAATTGTAGGCTTTCTCTTCCTTGACCGTGGGCATTCCATGAAGTAAGGTATCATCCACGAACTGTTGGTGTGTAGAAGTCGGGCAATTCTCGTAGGGTTTTATACCTTTTATTTCCCCTGTTGCAGTTGCGATTTTTATGCTTCGACTGATAATTTCCATCATTATGATGAATAGGAAGGGGGACAACGGGTCTCCTTGTCTGATGCCTCTCATGGGCTAATAAGGTTTGGTAGGGGCTCCATTTACTAGTAGTGAGAAGCTTGTTGTTTATACTAGGTTGAATATCTACCTGATCTAGTGTTGGGTGAAGCCAAAGGCTTCTAGGGTCCTAACCATATAGTGCCAACTGATTTTGTCATAAGCTTTTGCTAGGTCCAGTTGTATTATCATTCCCTCTATTTTCTGAAACTTTAGGGTATGGATAAGTTCATGGGCATGGATAATATTGTCCATTATTTTCCTTCCTTCCACGAAACCTGCCTGTTCTTGTGAGACCGATGTGGGTAGGAGTGGCTTCAATCTATTTTCTATAACCTTGGAAATTATCTTATACACCACATTGCACAACGCTATAGGTCTGTAACGATCGGTGGTTTTGGCTTCATTTTCTTTGGGGATAAGTGTAATCATTGTAGCATTTAGTGCTTTCAAAATGGAGGCTGACCTTATAGAGTCTTCCACTACCCTATAAACATCATGTTTGATGACTTCCCAACAGGCTTTGAAGAAATCCAGTGTGAAACCATCTGGGCCTGGGAATTTTCCTGGAGTTCTTGGTCTATTTCCTCCTTCGCAATCAACTTGTTCAGGATTTTATTTTGTTCTTCTGTTACTAGGTGAGGGATATGTTGGATTACCATTTGTATGGCCTTTTTTATATCTTGGTTAGGTTCCTCGGCTATCCTGTGGAAGTGGTTTACCGGAGTTGTTTCGATTTCCTTATGTGACTCTCTTTCTATGACATCTTGGTCCCTAATCTTCAAGATTTTGTTATGGGCTCTTCTAGCCATGGTTGTCCTATGAAAAAACTTGGTGTTTTGTTCTCCTTCCTTTAGCCATCTGATCCGAGACTTTTGTTGCCAGAGAGTTTCTTCTTGCTGGCACCGCTCATCCCATTCCTGGGTCATCTGGACCTCGTCCTTTTTCTACTCCTCATTGTAGCCCTCCGTAGTGCAGGTTTCCTGGAGCTTTTTCATTTTTTCTTCAATGTTGTTCTTCTCTTGGTTTATATTCCCCAAAGTGTCCTTATTCCACTCCTTGAGCCTATATTTGATATGTTTTAGTTTCTTATAGAGTTTGAACATCCTTGTCCCTTACTTTGGTTTCTCCTCACGCCACCACTATTTGATTCTTTCCTTGAAAGTCGAGTGTTCAATCCAGTGTTTCTCAAATCTAAAAGGTCTGTTCTTTGGTGTGGTCTGGAAGCCTACTTCCAGTTGCACTGGCCAGTGATCAGATCCCCCCCATCGAAGGATGTTGCAGTCTAAGGTTAGCCCCTACATAATGATTAACTCTGACTCTAGGAATCTGTCGAGTCGTGTTGCTACCTGATGCTGGCTCATTCGCTTATTGTTCCAGATGAACTGGCCATTATTGGTTTTCAGATCTACCATCTTCATTGTGTCTATGAATTTTGAGAACTCCTCCGCATCTCTATCCAATCTTCTTGTACCTCCTTTTTTCTCTACAAGTGACATGATGATGTTGAAATCCCCGAATAGGTTCCAATGGAGGTTGTTGGCTTGATTTTTAACATTATCTAGGTCTCTTAGCATTCCTCTCCTATCCTCTGACCCCTGGGGTCCATACACATTAGTGCATAAAATCACCTATGTGTTCCCAATGAGTTGCATGTAGACTGTAAGGGTATGCCTTGTCGCTTCGGCTGCTATTAGGCTTAGTACTTGTGGGTTCCATAGGGTGAGGATACCTTCTATCATTTGGTGGACTCCAATAGCCACCATATTGTACTTACTCCATTGTTGTTGATTGATTGTTTCCATTCTGTCTGTATTACACTTGGTCTCTTGAATAAAACAAGGATTTGGTTGTTCTTGTTTCAGTCTATTCCTAAGGATTCATTGCTTTCTTGGGTTGTTTAGGCCTCTTATATTACAAGTTATAACCTTCATTTAAACATGCGGGGGGGAATTGGGGAAGAGTTTTTTTATCTTACCCGAGTTTATCAATAGTGCTCCAAGCTCCTGTAGAGCTACACTATTTGATTTCCTACATTTTTTCCTCCGCGTCTTCTTGGGTGAGAGTTGTGGTTGTCCCTCGCCGGCTTTGACTCCTAGGTGTCCAATCTCCCCGTGTGTATGCTTTAGGCCTCTAACTTTGGATTCCTCCCTTAGGAGGAACAAGTAATGGATGCGGTCAAGTTTCTCTATTGGTACATTGTCTACTCCTTGTCTTTTCCATTGCTCCAGTATGTTCATGAGATCTATCCATTCCCTTTCCATAAGGTCTCTGAGTTTCAGATCGTCTGTGCCTACTTCGCTTGGTGTCATTTCTGCCTCTCTCTTTGCTTCTTGCATGGGGGTGTTGTCATCTCTGATTTCTCCTTCCATCGGAGTTGCACAACTTCCTTGTTCCTTCTGGTTATTTGGTCTGTCGATGAGCTCATTTGGTGTTTGTTCTTTGAATTCCTGAGCTTTTTTCGTATCCTTATTGGCTTCTGCCCCTTGATTGGTTTTATCCTGTCCTTCCGGGTTATTCCGAACTTCTGGGTTATTTCTTGCTTGGGATTTTCTCTTCTTTTGGGGTTTGGTTTAACAAACCCATCCTCATCTTGCTATGGTTTGGGGTTTTTTGTTTCCTGTTTTTTATTCAGACGACATTCCCTTATCAAGTGACCATGTTCATGGAACCTTCTACATCAAAAGGGGATCTGTTCATAATCGATGTTTGGATCCATTCCTCATCCCTGAATTCGAGGCTTATGGTTTCTCGGAGTGCTCCCGACACATCCATCTCTATACATATTCTTGCATAAGATGTGTATCTCCCTTTCAAGGTGGCTTCTGTGATCTTTATATATTTCCCCAGTTTATTCCCTATTTCTTCAAAAGTAGAGGGTAACCAATAGTCTAAAGGTAGGGAATAGAGTCTCAGCCAGACCGATACCTTTTTGAAGGTCTCTTTTTCTGGGGAGAAATTCTCCTTCCATGGCTGCATGTATTGTCCTACTGATGCATGGAAGTATGACCCTCCTTCAAATACTTTATCTCTGTCTTCCAGGTTTATGAAGGCTGTTGTGAAGAAACCTTTCAAACCCAGATGGAGCTCCACTTCTCCATTTGGCTTCCAGTGATATTTGATCTAGTTGCGCAACGTTCTTTCGGTGGGCCACAAGCCCATAAATTTGTAGATTAGCGCATGCACCTTCATCTTATCCCTGTAGAGTTGCGTCTGTGGGTCCTCCAGTATCACCTTGGGTATCAGTGTTGATTTGGGTTTGCACGGGTTGCTCCCTTCTCCCTGGTTGGTCTTCACTGTGTCTTGCATCTCGTTCTGGGTTTCTTTGGCTTCCTCTTCCATGCATTCACTTTTGCCCTGGTTCCTTTCCTGACCTTTTCCAGGGTCAGATCCCGAGGTGCCTGTCATTGGTGCCTTGAAAAATACGCCCCTTGGCCCTTTCCCTTTGTCTACCACTACCTATTTGTATGAGGGGGTACCCTTACCCCCCCCCCTTTGGTGCTCATGTTTCGCTCTGCTATGGCCGTGACTATAAAAAACCCTAGCTTGCAGTTGCTCCAAAAAATTTGGTGTCGATCTCCCCCTTAAACTTTTCCTCGACTTTTATACAAGTTACAATGGTGAAGATTGACTATTCAATCTAGTTACACAAGGTTAAGGTCACTTGTGTTAATCCATTACCCAAGTAGATTATTAAATGCATTTATTAACTTGTAACCATTTCTAATTGAATTTCATGGAATTCCCTTATACTCTACCACTTTAGTGCACTAACCTTGATACTCGCATGTATTGCACCCTCAACCTTTCATCTTTACATAGCTTCCTAAAAATCAAGGGGCCAATGACTCCCAAAATTGTGGATTTTAAGTTACCCAAATGAATAGGATCTCGATAATTCCACCCTAGTGGTCATGATCACCCTTCCTATCTCCACCCTAGTGGTTATGATCACCCTCCCTAATGCTACCAAACAATGCAAAAAATACTTGCTTACAAACCATCCATGTGCCTTATGTGATACATATGGCCATTAATATTACCATTGTCCCAATGCCACAATAATTATCTCCTTCCCCTAGTCAAGCCAATGCGGATACTTTATCCCTCAAGCATTAAAATTTATTTCAAGAAGATGAAAAACCTAATTTGAAAGTGATACCTAATCCCAAGGCTAATGTTTTGGAATCTCCTATCTCCCCATGAACAACCTAATTTGAAAGTGATACCTAATCCCAAGGCTAATGTTGTGGAATCTCCTAGCTCCTCATGAACAACCTAATTTGAAAGTGATACTTAATCCCAAGGCTAATGTTGTGGAATCTCCTTGCTCTCCTAGCTCTCCATGAACAACCTAATTTGAAAGCGATACCTAATCCCAAGGATAATGTTATCGAATCTCCTTGCTCCCAATGAAAACCAGTATATGGCCAGTCATATAAGTGAAGTGAAGGTGTAAGTGGTCTAGATTACACAATAGAAGGATCTCCCAACACCATTTGGCCGACTTCTTCATAGTTCTTAATTGTTTCCTTGTTTTCCCAACAAGATCTGGAGATTGAAATCACCAGCAATTATGTGCTCGAGGAAGATACATTATTATGGTTGCTATTTCCTTTAAGCATTCACTCATCACCCCACTCCTTGACAAGTGCTCCCTTCACTTTTGAATCAACAAGCTCGGAAATTACATGAGCATGCTGCTCAGTATCCTTACTTATGCCAGCGTTTTGAAGTGTGAAAATGCAATAACCCCAGGGAGGTTGTTCATCAATGGTGGTCTGCCCTACTACTCGGCTTTGAGTTGGTCAATATGCAAGAAACTGATTAGACGTATCCCAGGCTATGCCCACAAACTGTTGAAGTACAAGATTGAATATTTCAATTTTCAAATTGTTGCTTTATCAGTGGTAACAGTTCGAGCTCCATTATTGCCGAGGCATGATCAAAACGATGCAGAATTCTATTCACGCCAAGCTTGCAAGTTCATTTCCATGGCAGCTATTGAGATCGGCTTTTAGCTCATGGGAGTTACATATAGCAAGATTTTCTTCAAGGATAATAAGAAAATGAAGCCAGTCAGAGTGATCTGAACTACGCATCATCGGACAATATCTTTCAACTTGCATTTGGATAATCTCTGATTCAGGCTTACCATATATGTTTTATTTTTGACCTATCTTTTCCCGCATGACGTCATTAACTGCATTAGAGTTTCATTTCAAATGCTTTGCCATACCTGAACCAGAGGCATGGTTGACACCATTTGGTAGTTGATCATCCTGTGTAAAATGGAATGCCAAAGTCCCAACGAACAATTGTAAATAGGCATGTTAGTGACACGTTTCTCTATTATTGCCTGCTGAATTGGTGTTGGAAGTCTGTTCTTTAGTTTTTCAATATATTTTGATGAGAATTTTTTTTTTTTTTTTTTCTTTTCCAATTTTGTTTTTCTTTTTCCAATAATTGAAATTTTAGTTTGAATTTTTTTTATTTTTTCAATATTGTTTTTCTCTTTTCAATAATTGAAATTTTGAAAATTTTCATTAATGACAATTTTTAATTTCTTTTTATTTTTCTAATATTGTTTTTCTATTTTGAATGATTGAAATTTTTCATATTTATATTTTTATTTATTTGTTTAATTTATTTTTGAAATGTGTTGTCTCTATTTGTGGCACAAGGTTGTTTTTAATCAATATTGTTTTAGGATTTGTAAAGTTTTATTATGCTTATTTATTTTGCTTGGGAGATAATATTGGCTATATGTTAATAGTTTAGTTTCTATATCTCACAATAGCTTAAATTGAAAATGTTTTATGTTCATTTGATATCAAGTAATATGAAGCAGTTTTAATGCTTTTCTTAATGAATGGAATTTAATTGGAATAATAGTTGTTTTAGTAGTTTATATGCTCATTTCTATGTAATATATATATATATATATATATATATATATATATATATATATATATATATATATATAATTTTGAAACATTTACGTGTTACCAGCAAAGTATATCATATTTATTTTGTGTTAAATGACAAATGGTTTTAAAGGAAATTTCACTTCAGCAATTTTGAATTCATAAACTCATTCAATTAAATTTATTAGCATCTTGCTTTGTATGTGTGTCCATTTTTGTCCTATGTCATCGTATTTCAAATATTTTGCATTTCAAATATTTTGCATAGTGTTCATGACTATAAAATGACTATGGGTATTGTGAATCTATCTTTTGCTCGAGAGTGGTTCAAAATGTTTACCAAGAGGGTTCTTGTCATGAAACAATATGTTATATGTGTTTTTGTTTAAAGTTGAATTGAAATGTATATCTTAATATATGAAATTCTTATTGGTATTTTGAATCATTTTGACAACCAATGAAACAATGAAACAATATGTTATATGTGTTTTTGTTTAAAGTTGAATTGAAATGTATATCTTAATATATGAAATTCTTATTGGTATTTTGAACCATTTTGACAACCAATGTATGTAGAACATGTCTCTCAAAAATTATTTCTATTTTGGTTGTACGATGAAGTCAACTTTGACATACATTGCAATTAAACCTATGGAACATTGACAATGTGTATTTCCTTCTAAAAAATAAAAAAAATGTGTACTCATTTCATGTTGATAAAATACTATTGCTTAAGCATCATTTTTTTAATAAGAAATATTTGAAATCTTATTTTGTACCTTTTGTATGTATCTATAATATAGTAGGACTTGGTGAGAATCAAACAAATAATTCCCAAGATTATATGCAAGGTTGTTGTCCAAAATATATTTTTCTAACATGGCATTAATTTTATGTTTTCGATTTCTAGGTAGTATCCTTATTTTCTATATGTTACTTGAAAATTTTGTTTGAGTCTTGTTTTCTCTTTTTAGGCACTATAGTTTCTGACCACAACACTTTAACATTTTTTCCCTTCATTTGTATTGTCTAATAAGATCAATTATTTTAGGAATTTCAATTGGCTCAATTTTGTCTTTAACCACTTTTGTCTCAAGGTCAAATGTCTCTTGTTGTAAGATGATCATGCTTTTAGTTAGATTTTCCATGCATGGAAAAACTAGGCTTTTCCTTTTTTCTATTATCTATAAGATCAATTATTTTAGGAATTTCAATTGGCTCAATTTTGTCTTTAACCACTTTTGTCTCAAGGTCAAATGTCTCTTGTTGTAAGATGATCATGCTTTTAGTTAGATTTTCCATGCATGGAAAAACTAGGCTTTTCCTTTTTTCTATTATCTTTATTAGAAGAGAGTGTTTGTTTTATGTTAATATTTGTTTCAATGGTCAAAGTGCCATTTTTCTTCAATATTGAATGAATTTAAATGTCTTTGAACCTTTGTTCCTAGTATAGATTTTATCTAGAATAGTTGATGTATCAATAGACCAATTGTGTATGTCTATTTTACAAAAGTATCCTAGTTAGGTATAAATGAAATTCTCACCTTGTATTTTACTCTTCTCACATGGAAATACTAAATCATATAAAATTTGAGGGTCTAAATTTCACCATGGGCTAATTTTCATGCTTTTTTCCAAAGACAAATTCGCGAATTTCCATATTTTCTAAAAATGATTTACCCAAATTCTATAGGAAAAAATTATTTATCTTTAAAATCACCAAAAGTTTATAGAAACTATACAAAATACTTATAAATTTGAATATTTTTACAAAAATATTGCCAAACATTTTACAGTGTGCATACTAAGGATGTTAGGGTCCTAACCTGCACATAGGTAGATCAATATATTCAGATGTAATAAAGGTCAATATTAATAATGCCTTTCAATAAAATAGAATAAGGTGGATGTAAGAAGACCTAATAGAAGCTTCCGCTTCTAGAAGGATCTTCCTCTAGATGCTTCTCTTGATAGACATATTTAGTATAAATAAGGGTCGAGGGTATGAAAACCCTAGCTTGGAGATTATTGTAACAGAGCGCTGCTCGACTGGAGGTTGCTCCCTCGAAGAGGCATGTGAACATTGCTTTCTGAATCAAAGTGTTATTTCTGTTGTTGTTCTTATATCATTTATGTGTTATTGTGGAGATTATGCTGGTTATATTACTGTTATTCTGCCATTTCTGCCATTTTATTTCTGTTTTGTATACTTTTTATATTTGGTATATTACAAGTGGTATCAGAGCACTTTCCTTGGCAGAAATTGTGGGAATTTTTTTTTTCGGGGTAGACATGTATTCCGGCATCTTTAAGCCATAGAGATCTGTCGTTACGTGCATAAACCCGCGGTTGAGGGATTCATACATGCATGAAATACAAGTGGTTCTTAAGCACACATATGTTGGCCACCCTTGTAACCCCCGTTGGTACCCCTTCGAGTGGTAGCGCATTAGACAACACCTGTGTACAGATTGGCCTAGATTTTCTGAAGCCCTCTTTAGATAAACCGATCGGCTGCCTGACTACTATAGTGCCACCGATAACATCACTCAGGAATATACTCTCTAGTACCTAGGTAGTCGAGTAGTACGACTAAGGGTACAGTCTATCCTCCTTAGTTAGTGCCCTGAGATATTGGGTCAAGTACTATTGTTGGAACCCACACGTATATCAGAGAGCTATAGCATAGGGCAAACCCTTGTTTGTAGAACCCTTGAATACCTAACCTTTGGGGGACAAAAACATAAACAAATTAAAACAGACAAGATCTATTACCGCGCAACTGTGTTTGGGTTGCCAAGTAAATACACATTTCTTTCTGGTTAATCATTTGGGGATTTTATCGCCGTAGTATTATTCAGACCGGAGTATAACTCCGCAAGTGTAATTAAAAAAAAAAAAAAGTCTGGAAATTTTTTCACCATTATTTGAGACCTAGTCCATTGGATTCATCTCTTCGCCCTTATCACATTCATCCATATCATTTTTCATAAAACAATTTGACCCCACCCGCCCTTTTTCAGTTCACCCATCCTCATGACCCATACCCGTAGCCAAGACCTGGAAGATCGCTTCAACACTTTGCAATCTGGTTTCCTCGAGACCCAAAAGGAATTGAAACAAATCAGTGCTACTGTGCCCTCCATTGATTCATCCATCAATACAACCATAAATACAACCATGCAATCCTCAATGGAGGAAGTCAAACAAGAAATGACCACCCATCTTGAATCTGTCTTTGCATCACTCTGCACCAAACTGAAGATCCCTAAAGATGACCCTTTCTCTGATGCACCTCCAAAGAATGAAGGTGAACATTCCTCCCATTCCCATACCTTTCATCCCCATCACTTTCAACGTGACCTATGCCTTCCGCAGGTGGATGTGACCAAATTTGATGTCTCAGACCCCACTGGTTGGGTCACCCAAATGGAACATTATTTCTCTTTATACAACATTATAGATGACTTGGCCAAACTATGGTATGGTGTTCTCCATCTAGATCAAGAACGTTGGTAATGGTGGCAATGGAGAAAAGATTCTCGTCAAGGGTATATTGCTTGGATCCAATTTGTGACTGAGCTTTATGAACGATTTGACACTGATACCAACCATTTGGGCCATTTGACAAAGTTGAAACAATCAGGAACAGTAGAAGACTTTATAGCTTCCTTTGAGTGCCTGGCTTTTCGAACAGAGGGCATGACTGATGCTTTCTTTCGAGAGTGTTTTATCAGTGACCTCAAGGAGGAGATTTGGGACCATGTCCTCATGGCTCGACCTTCGAGTTGGGTGGAGGCTACTTAAAAATCTAAAGAAGCACAGCATGTTGTATCCTCTCAAAACCGTAAACCCTCCTTTATCCCTCACCCTAAACCCATAAATCCCACTACTCCCTCTGCCCCATTAAAGATCCAAAAATTGACCAGGGCTGAAATGGATGAACGCTAACTCAAATGCCTTTGTTATAATTGTGATGACAAATATTTCCCCGGCCACAAGTGCAAGGAACAAAATATTTTTATGGCCATCTCTGAGGATATTTCAGAAGAGGATGTTGAAACTCCCCTTGTGCCTAAGTCACCTGAAATCACTGACATAACCCCTCCCTTAGACCCTCCCGAAGTGGAACCGATCATTTCCCTCAATGCTCTCACTGGCTTCTCCACCCCCCAAACCCTCAAGTTAATCTGTTACATCAAGCATCAGAAGGTCATCATTCTGGTTGATAGTGGAAGCACCCATAATTTTATTCATCGCCGCATTGCCCAAGAAACTCATTGCTACATCCATGCCGTCAACAATTTCCAAATAATGATTGCCAATGGTGGTTCCATGAAATGTGGAGGGTGTTGTGAAAATGTGCATCTCCAAATCGGTGACTACCACCTAAAATCCCATATGTTTTCTATCGACATGGGCGGTTGTGAAATTGTGTTGGGTGCAGACTAGCTAAGGATTTTGGGTCCCATTCTCATGGATTTTAAGGCATTAACCATGCAATTCGACCAGGAAGGCCACCAATATAAATTCCAAGGCATCATAGTTGGTTCATCTGAGATCATTAGTTCCCATCGCATGGAAAAACTGCTCAAAAAAGGTCATTCTGGTGTCATTGCCCAACTCCATGCCATACAAGCAACAGAGACACCCCCGGTGTCGGAAGACCTCCAAGCCCTCCTTTCTAAACACAAAATGGTATTTTCCACTCCCCAAGGACTCCCTCCTTCCCACGGTGTTCATGATCATTCCATTCCCCTTGTACCCAGAAGCCTTCCTCCCAATATCCGTCTATATTGCCACCCCTTTTCACAAAAAAATGAAATTGCGAAAATGGTCCAGGAACTCCTTACTGTAGGAATTATCCGCCCTAGTACGAGCCCTTACTCTTCTCCTGTAGTCATGGTCATGAAGAAATAAGGTTCTGGGAGAATGTGTCCTGACTTCGTGCCCTCAACAAATTGACCATTAAAGACAAATTTCCCATTCCTGTCATTGATGACCTCCTCGATGAATTGAGTGGCACCCAATTCTTTAATAAACTTGATCTTCACTCAGGGTATCACCAGATACGTATGAAGGAGGCAGACATTCCCAGGACGACCTTTCAAACTCATGAGGGCCACTATGAGTTTTTGGTCATGCCCTTTGGCTTGTGTAATGCCCCCTCCACCTTCCAAAGCCTCATGAATCATGTCTTCCATCCTTTTCTCTGTCATTTTGTATTAGTTTTCTTTGATGATATTCTAATCTATAGCAAAACTTGGACAAACCATCTTACTCATGTGGATCGAGTTCTCTATCTACTCTCTCAGCACAAACTTTTCCTGAAACAGTCTAAATGTGTTTTTGGTGCCTCAGAAGTAGAATACTTGGTCATCTGGTTGGCAAGGATGGTGTCAGGGTGGATCCAAAAAAGATTGAAGCTATGCAAGACTAGCCACACCCAAAGACTCTCAAAAGCTTGCATGGATTTCTGGGCTTAACATGGTATTATCGCAAGTTTGTTAAGAATTATGGCAAGATTTCAACACCTCTCATGGCTCTCCTAAAAAAGAATTCTTTCACTTGGACTCTAGCTGCTGCTCAAGCATTTCAAACCTTGAATACGACCATGTGCACCACTCCATTTCTGTCCCTTCCTGATTTCACAAAGACCTTAGTGTTGGAATGTGATGTCTCAGGGAAAGGAATCGGTGTTGTCCTTATGCAAGAGGGTCAACCTTTGGCCTTCACCAACAGGCAACTATCTGAAAGGAATCTGGGCAAACCCATCTATGAAAAGGAAATGTTGGCTATTCTGCATGTCGTTGATCTGTGGCGCCCTTATCTCTTGGGGCAATGTTTCCAAATTAAGAAATACCATCAAAGCCTCAAGTACTTTCTAGAACAACGCATTTCCTCTCCGGAGCAACAAAAATGGGTGACTAAGCTCTTTGGATATGATTATGAGATCATTTACAAGAAGGGAAAAGACAATGTGGTGGCAGATGCACTATCCCGAAACTATGAAGAAGAAGGATCTATTTTTTCTCTTTCCTTCATTGTACTAGATTGGCTCCAAGCTGTGCACCAGGAATGGCTACAAGATCCCAAAAGTTCGCATCTGATCCAGTAATTGCAGACCAATGCTCCATATCCCCCAGGGTACTCTTGGCTCCATGATTATCTTCAATACAAAGGCCGTTTGTATTTAAGTAAACAATCAAAGATTAAATCCACGGTACTTTCTGAGCTTCATGCTACACCCACAGTGGGGCACTCTGGGTTCACCAAAACCTATGATAGGGTCAAATGTTCTTTCTTCTGGGATGGTATGAAACAGGACATCCGTAATTTTGTCGCTGAATGTGAGGTGTGTCAATGCAACAAGGGAGAAACAGTCAAATCTCTGGGCACACTACAACCACTTCCGACTCCACCTGCTATTTGGAAGGATATATCTATGGACTTTATTACTGACTTACCCAAATTGGGACATAAATCAGTCATAATGGTGGTTGTGGATCACCTTTCCAAGTATGTTCATTTCTGTTCTCTTCAACACCCATTTATTGCATCCACGGTGGCTCAAATTTTCATGGACCAGGTTTTCAAGCTTCATGGCATGCCACACTCTATTGTTTATGATCGTGACCCAACTTTCACAAGCAATTTTTGGCAATAACTGTTTAAGCTACAGGGCAACCAATTGCATCTAAGCACAACTTATCATCCCCAGACTGATGGTCAAACAGAAGTTTTCAACAAGTGTTTGGAAACACATCTAAGGTGTTTTTCCTCTGAAAAGAAAAATCAATGGGCTCAATGATTACCCCTAGCTGAATGGTGGTACAACACTTCTTACCATAAAACTACATGCATGACTCATTTTTAAGAGATATATGGATAGACGCCACCTTCAGTTCTCTCATACTTACTGGGTACCTCGAAGGTCCAAGCGGTTGACCAAACACTTACAGTTCGAGAGGATATTCTTTGTACCCTTAAAGAGAACTTGGTCATGGCATAAAATCACATGAAGAAACAAGCAGATCAAGGTCGCTCTAAACGTCAATTTGCAAAAGGGGATCGGGTGTTTCTGTGACTGCAACCATACAAGAAAACTTCCCTCAAGGCCAAGCAGTGTCAGAAGCTAGCTCCCAAATTTTATGGTCCTTATACAGTTCTCAAGCATGTGGGACAAGTCTCCTATCGGTTAGATATTCCCAGTCAGTCAAAGCTACATCCTGTTTTTCATGTTTCATGCTTAAAGAAGGTGATTGGAACTAGGTGCCAAATTCAAACCAACCTTCCTGAGTTAGCTGAAGAAGGATCCATTTGGCTACAGACAGAAGCAGTTTTGGACCAGCATGAGCATTGCCTGCGTCAGTGAACCATCAAGGAAGTGCTAGTCCAATGGGAAGATACAACTCCAACAGATGCCACTTGGGAACCAACTACCATTCTGCAGTAGTTTCCACATCTCAAGCCTTGAGGACAAGGTTGTTTTTAAGGGGGAAAACATGTTAGGGTCCTAACCCGCACATAGGTAGATCAATATATTCAAATGTAATAAAGGTCAATATTAATAAGGCATTTCAATAAAATAGAATAAGGTGGATGTAAGAAGACCTAATAGAAGCTTTTGCTTCTAGAAGGATGTTCCTCTAGATGCTTCTCTTGATAGACATATTTAGTATAAATAAGGGTCGAGGGTATGAAAACCCTAGCTTGGAGATTATTGTAATAGAGCATTGATCGACTGGAGGTTGCCCCCTCGAAGAGGCCTGTGAACATTTCTTTCTGAATCAAAGTGTTATTTATGTTGCTGTTCTTATATCATTTCTATGTTATTGTGGAGATTATGCTGCTTGTATTATTGTTATTCTACCATTTCTAGCATTTTATTTCTGTTCTGCATACTTTTTATATTTGTTATATTACAAAGTACTAGTAAGTTTCACTAAGGTTTCTATACTTTAAGATGAATTTTCATCCTTAAAATTTTCCTTGTGCCAAACACACTATGAAATCTTGTCAATTTTCTATTATTGAAGTTTTTTTTATAGTTCCTAAAATATATTATTTGATGCATGTAATTGCAAAGTAATCATTATACATCATGGCATTGGAGAATGTCTTCTCCATTAAATATCATGAGAAATTGTAGTGTATATAAAGAGGTAGTAGGGGGTCCGGAGGGCCCATAATGACAATAGTGGAGTTCGTTCAATGTAAGGTGGAATAGGTCCATTGTTTTATTAAATAAGGCCCACTATGGTAGTTAGATATAATAAATGTAAGAAGACTTATTAAAAGGTTTTATTTCTTGAAGGTTCCTCCTCTAGAATGTTCTTAGTGGTTGGTAGCACTATATAAAGGGGTTCAAGAAATGTAATGAGATAAGTTGAAAAGTATTTTATTTGGAGCATGTAGCTCATTAGGAGGTTTTCTCCTCGAAGAGGAAAGTGAACATGATGATCCCTTCCATAACATGATCCATTGTATGGTGTTTCCCTACCTCAACGGTTTTGACTATTTATTGTGTTCAACATTTTGGTGAATGATTTGAGTTTATTTCTGAAGTATATTTGTAGATATATTAAGGTAATTAACAAGTGGTATCAGAGCACTTTACTATGCCAAAGAAGGGAAGAAATATTTGTCTCTTTTTGCAGATAGTTTCTAGGGAAAAAGGAGGGTGGCACACTTTAGGTTCAAATCTAAAACTTTATGAGATGAATTTGGAAAAAAAAAAATTATATATTTGAATTCCTCTCGGAAAATTACCTAATTTCAAAAAAATAAATCATCCTAAATAGACTTCGTGAAGTGAATTTATGATCATTTTAAATTTAGCCATTTTTTAGGGTTTTCCAGAAAAATCCGCGATTTGTAGAGTAAGTTATTTTAATAATCCCTAATTTTCTTTTTGGGTTATGGAAAGAAGGATATTTTTTACTGGAAAAGATGATGGCTCTAGTATTGAATCATTCATAGCATCCGAAATGTTATTATGGGAAGATAGTTGGAAGTCTTATCTCCATTTTGGTTTCAAAGAAGATGCTCTCATATGGTGGAAATCATTTGAATTTTTTAAGTGGATGTTACTTTCTGAGGAAGTAATTGAAAAATTACTTTTAGACAAGTGGTATGATATGAAGTGTAAGGATAAAAAAAACACAAAGGGTTTATTTTTTCGACAACACAGGTATTCCGAAAGAGGACGAACACCTTCAGTAACCACTCACATAACCATATCAGATATCAACACATCAATGTTTTTACGTGGTAAAACCCCTACGGGGAAACATCCACAACCCCAACCAACGCGACCACTTGGAGCAGTTTATTAATGAAAAATAAAAATATTACAGAGAGATTTTACAAGAGAGTTTCTCACAATTGATCATCGGCAAATGACCCTCCATTCTCTTTAAATAGAGATCATGGACCAATCGGGTGTTAAGCCACAGATCAATGGCTGTTAAGATCGAGGAGAGTATGAACTGTCAGATCACTCTATGTCGGGAATAGATCGTGACCATCATATTTCCTAACTACAAATGCATATTAATGCATAATAAAGAAACACACTTTTACCTAACGATGCATTAGACCAAGTAGATCTTAACTAACTCCTAAGTGTTTAAATATCTGAACATCCCTCCTTAAGAACAACTTGGGATAGGATTGAAGGATTTACAATGTTGACACAATAGGAGAAGGAAGGAGGCATTAGAGCCTATCCCCCCTTAATGACAACTTCATGAAATCCTAACATAGATCAAAGTTTGGAAAACTTCGCTTCTATAAGAGACTTTGTGAAAATGACTGCAACTTGATCTTCTGTAGGGAAAAAGAGCACTTCAATAACTTGATCATGAATGAGTTTTCTGATGAAGTGCATGTGTAGCTCGATGTTCTTGTTGCGCTGATGTTGAACTGGGTCTTTGGCGAGCTTGATGGCACTCTAATTGTCGCACCAAAGTCTAGTCGGATGTTGTTGCTCGAATCCAAACTCTGAAAGGATCTGTCGAAGCCACAAGGCTTCCTGACTTGCATTTACCACTTCTCGGTACTCTTCTTCTGTTGAACAAAGTGAAATAGCTTGTTGTTTCTTACTAGCCCAAGTGACAAGTCCTCAACCAAGGCTGAAAACATAACTTGTAGTAGACTTCTGATCATCGTGTTCGTCGGCCCAATCTGAATCAGTGAAACCAACCAATAAAGGAGTCCCCCCTGAACTGTAATGTATCCCGAACTGAACTGTACCACAAACATAACGAAATATCCTTTTATCTACTTTCCAATGGCTTTCATGGGGTGTTTTCATATACCGGGAAACAAGACCAACATCAAAGGAAAGATCAGGACGGGTATGAGTCAAGTATACGAGGCTACCAACTAACTGACGGTACAGGGTGGCATCAACTTCATGAGAAGTACATGTGGAAATAAGCTTGACTCTAGACTGGAAGGGAGAAGGGGATGGTTTAAAATCATCCATGTGAAAGTGACAAAGAAGGTCACAAGAATACTTATACTAGGAAAGAAATTTTCCTTCATTGGTTTGCAAAACTTGGAGGCTAAGGAAATAGTGCAAAAAACCTAAGTCTGTCATTTCAAATTTCTTCATAAGGCTTGTTTTCACATGGTTTAAAAGTTTTGAGTCACTACGAGTAAGGATAAGGTCATCAACATAAAGGAAAAGGATTATGAGATGGTTTCCTACTTTATTGGTATATACATTAGGATCAGAATGACAACTAGAGAATCCAGTGTCAATAAGAAAGCTGTCCATTTTGGCATACCAAGCCCGGGGAGCTTGCTTAAGACCATAAAGATATTTCTTAAGGAGAAAAACAAGGCTAGAGTCATTCTAGACATAGCCAGGAGGTTGTTCCATGTAGATTTCTTCTTTCAAATCACCATGCAAGAAGGAAAATTTAACATCCATTTGATGGACCCCCCATTTATGCGAGGTAGCAAGGGAAAGAACAAGGCAGATGGAATTCATTTTGGCTGCAGGGGAAAATGTTTCATTATAGTCAATTCCATCAACTGGGGAAAATCCTTTGGAAACTAATCGAGCCTTATGTCTTTCAACACTTCCATATGATGCATACTTAGTTCTATAGACCCATTTACATCTCACAAGTTTTCTTCCTTTTGGAAGAGGTACAATATCCCAAGTATCGTTTTCCATTAAAGAAAAACACTCTTCATTCATTGTTGTATCCCAATCTGGATGACCTGAAGATTCTGCAAATGTCTCTAGAACACGAGTCTCTGAAACTTGAGCCAAAAGAGAAGAGGCTCACTGGAACTTTGAATGTGTTTGACGCTGATATGAAGGATCACCGACAAGACCACCAGCTGCTTCTCATGTTGAATGAAACCATCTAGGAAGTGCTAGTTCAGGTTCAAATGAATCATATGGAGGAAGGTGAGTAGGGAGAAGTTTATTTTCATACTCACTGTCATCATCTAAAGAAGAAACCAGAATAAGAACAAAATAAGGAACAAATGCCGAAGATGGCTCACAGGCTGAAGAAGGCACAATCGTTGAATTTGTCTCGCAGACCAAGAGATTTTCATCAAATTTAACATCTCTTATAAGAATAATTTCATTACAATGTGGTTGAATAATTCTATAACCTTTGACATCTTCAGAATAACCAACGAATATACACTTCTCACTTTTAGGCTGCAATGCTTTTATTTTTTATCTGAAAATGATAAAGGCTTGTATTCTTGAAAATATTTGCAAAAGTTTTATTTAAGTGTTCTTATGCAAAAGGATCAATTTGAAAACAAAAATTTTAGAGAAAATTACACATTCAATATGAAAATAATAACCATCAAGTACAGTGAACAGTAAACACATAACACAACAAATGATAAAGGAGTTCACCCCTCTCTTGGGCTACATCTCCTGGTCCAACTTCCAATAGATCTTTTATATTATTTTCTCAAAGTGATAAAATATGTGCTTTACAATGCTCAAAATCCCAAATAGATGGATCCAATGGCTTCAGAATGTCCAAAAACCCCTAGTTGGGCTTTTTCGGCTCCTGATTTGGCCAAAAATTGAAGAAGATAGGCTTCCTGGAAGTTCCCCTTCAAACTTGTTGTCTTTGGATCGCCAAAGTGCACCTCTGTGTGACCAACCTAGCCTCTGCGCATTTTTCCATGCTTAAACCTAGCACCATGCACGTAACCACAAAACACGTGCAATTGTAGAATGGTTAGGGAACCTAGCCCCCTAACCGCAAAGTCATTGAGCGCATGGCCATGTGACCGCGTCCCCCACACACAAAAGGGATAAGTTCCAAGTCATATGGGTAATTGACAAGTGTCTAGGTGCGCGGGATTTTAATTCGTTTGAAACATGTGTGCACGGTGTGGTCGTATGGTTATCCGCATATGAATGGGGGCTGGGGCTTAGCCCTAGCTCGGACCGCGCCCAAACCTTAACACAAATCAAACTTAAATAAAAATAAACACATATATATAATAAGAAATAATGCGTGGGCTATTAGTAAACCACGCCATGTGAAGGCACTCCACCATGGCGGGAGGTCCAGGGTTCGATCCCCATGGAATCCATATAATTTTAAACAACCAAACCAAATTAAATACGATGCCACGTGGTAGCCCATGTCTGGGCCACGTGGCACCATCCCACTTGTCAAAAATGTGCCACGTGTCAAGAAATGATTGGACTTCACAACTACCAACTGTCTGCCAACTCAACACCTGCCACGTCATCGTACGACCTTGCCATGTCAGCGTACGAACCTGCCACGTCAGCAACTATACGGACTGTACGAACTGTATAGTTAACAATTTTTTTTGCGTGTTTGACAATTTGAACAGAACGCGATATCTCACTCATCCGATGTCCATTTGAACCCGTTTGAGTTGCATTGGGTTTGTGACGACGAGGCCTACGCACCTGTTCGATTTGAAGTGATTCTGAGCACTTTGAATTTTGAGCAAAATTTGATCCCCTGGATCACACCTCCCCATTGGAAAGCTTTTGGACCTCCAAAAGTCTACTTTCAGTCTATCTGAAGATGAGGGTATAGTTCCCTCACGTTCCCAACCTCAATCCACTTAGATTTTCTTGGATTTGTGCCTTTAAGAACAATTTGAAGATATTCCACATTTCCCCATTTTGAAGTTCTCATCCTCTTGTCAAGGATTGTGTCTTCATGCAATTCTGTAAGATATTCTGGGGAGAAATCATCTATAGAAGGAATCTGAACATGTTCTCCTTGATCATAAATCAAAGGAGGCTCATACAATTTCAAATTCTCAACATTAACAACTGCTTACATTTGCATATAAGGAGGCAATTTCAAACGGAAGACATTGTTACCAATCTTCTCAAGAATCTTGAAAGGACCATATCTAATTGGTTTCATTTTTTTACCTTCTCCTTTAAGTCTCTCCTTACTAATGTAAATCCAAACTTCATCTCCAACTTGGAAAATGTGATCAACACGATGCTTGTCATGTCTTGTCTTGTACTTGGCTTGACTCTTTTCCAACTGTTCTTGTACCATTTGATGTATCGACTGAATTTGTTCAATGAAATTTTCTGCCCTATCAATGTCATATTGACCATCAATAGAA